>CAUYPK010148176.1:0-61943 GCA_963574355.1 Loris lydekkerianus | reverse complement strand
TGGGGAAAGGGCCAAGGAAGGGGAAGGGACCAGGGAGGTTTTGGTCAAGGGAGGGTAATGGGTGGGGCCACATCTACTGTGCATCTTAGAATGGGTACAGATGAAACTTACTAAATGCAGAAAATATTTGCCTACATGCCGTAACTAAGAAAATGCCATGAAGGCTACGTTGAACAGTTTGATGAGAATATTTTAGAATATATATGAAACCCGCACCTTGTACTCCTTGATTGCACTAATGTACACAGCTATGATTTAACAATAAAAATAAATAAATTCAAAAAAAAAAAAAAGCTGGGAAAAAAATAACTGAAACAGTATTAAAATATTTGGATTACTTTTTGGATTACTTTTTAAAATTCTATATCAAGAACTAATATAGTTGTTTATTTAAATTTGAAGCTATTTTGCCATACATCTATAATGTGTAATTTGGTAATATTCCTTTCTATATAATGTTTTACATACAATGTAACATTGTATTATATTTTAAATATATAATTTAAATTATAAGTTAAATTTCCCTAAATTTGATGAAATTTATATCTGACAGACTTTTAAACAGATGCTTTTAAAATTGTTTTATGCATTTGGATTTTGCATTCACGTGATTCACGTGAACAGCTGAATGAAATTATTTTATGAGATCTGAGTAAAGAAGCTGACCTTAGAGAAATACCTTCAAGAACTCTTAACAGAATTATAAGAGAGTTATATAGGTCCAAAGTTAGAAACAAATTGTTACCTGATATAGTTTTTGAAACTGTTTAATATTTAATTTAAAATATTAATAATCAAGTATTATAACTTAAATTTGTCATCTGTGTGGCATTTGAGTTCTATAAAATAACAGATGCAACAAGTTTATTTGGGAAAGGAGTCATCTGAAGCCAAAGCCTTGATTTTTTTCATGAAAACTCTTTACACTCAGTTTCAAGTTGATGATCTGTTCATAACTTCTTATTGTATGGAAGGGTTTATCTCCAGGGTTACACTTTATAACAAGCCTGTTTTTATGTAGTTGGCCTTGGCAGAATTGTATGAAGATGAAGTGAAATGCAAATCTTCCAAGTCCGATAGACCTAAAGCCACAGTCTTTAAGAGCCCACGAACACCACCTCAACGGTAAGTTTTGTTTTAAAAATAATTATAACCCTTTTTATTCATTAATCCCAAATTATTTTAAATGGCCTTGGGGTTTTTTAAAAAATTATAGTTTCTTAAAATAAATATTATTAAGGGGCGGTTCCTAATATTTTTATAGTCACAAAGCTAAAGAAGACATGGAAAAATTACCTTTAAATACCTAATATTTGGATAGACATCAATGAAATTATATCCCAAATATTTTTCCCCCCCTTGGGTGCAGTGAGTCTTTGATATTTTTTGAGTCATAGGTCTCACTGAGTGTCTGATGAAAGGTACAGACCCTCCCCTCCGAAAACAGGTTCATGTTCAATTTTGTCAGTCATGTTTTTAATTTATTTATTTTTATTTATTTTTTTGGAGACATTGCCCTGGGTAGAGAGTCATGGCATTACAGCTCACAGCAACCTCAAACTCTTGGGCTTAAGCAATTCTTTTGCTTCAGCCTCCCAAGTAGCTGGGACCATAGATACCCACCACAGCACCTGGCTATTTTTTTTGTTGCAGTTGTCATTGTTATTTAGCAGCCCTGGGCCAAGTTTGAACCCGCCTGCCTCAGGTTATTTGCCTGCTGCCCTAACCACTGAGCTATGGGTGCCGAACCTCATCAGTCATTTTTAAGGGTTCATGTAAGACAGTCCATCCATGGATCCTCTATGGGTCTTCTGTCCTTCATTTAAGAATCTGTGACTTCTAGAGACACAACTTATAGGTAATATTTGCTTTTATTAAAATCCTTTAACCTTAAAAACAACCCACCATGAAGATTTAAGTGATGAGAACCAAGTATATTTTACTGCCATGAGTATTCTTATTGCCAGTAATATTTTCATTAACGTCTTTTTAGTACACACGTCTCATCTCTGGGAAGGGACCTGAATTTTTCTATTATATTTCATTTTCAAAAGTTCTATAAGTTTACCAACAGTCTAAAAAATTACCAGAAATTATTTTTATTAGCCACCACTCCACATTCTTTCTTTCTGTAGGGGAGATAAATATGACATATCTTTTGGGGCCTAAATGAAAAGAACAAATAATATTTATAATTTTTCCCTCAAATTTTAAAACCCGGATAAAATCAGCAGACTAGTGGAGTGATTAAATACTGCATGTGCCTCACCTGAATTCACCACTTGTTAACAAATGATAACATTGTATCTCTCCTTTACTCAACTAATTCAAAGGAAATTGTAGCCATCATGACATTTCACCTCTAAATACTTCAGCATGCATCTTCTAAGAATAAGCAGGTGTTCCTTTACACCCTTGGCAACATACCTTAAAAAAATAATGTGGATTCTACAATATCATTTAAGATATAGTCTGTGAGTGAGACATATTTTATAGCTTTCTCTTTGGATTTAAGATCCAGCCAATGCCAACATGTTGCATTTTACTTATTCCTGTTTTGAATTTTTAAATCCAGAGCATTCTTCACGTCTTTTTATTGTTTTTAGTTCAGCTACATAATCTATTACATTGACTTTTGTGAAAAAAATCTAGGCCTCATATTTTATAAAATGTCCCACTTTCTAGATCATTGTTTCCTTATGATTCAGATTCTCATTAAATATTGTTGTAAAGAATACCAGATAAGCAATATTGTCTGCTATTTGTTGTGTGACATCGGGAGTCATGTAATTTCAGGTTTTTCCAGTATTAGTGGTATGTTCAATTGGTTCAGGTACTGACTACCACATCATTCCATTGTAAGGTACAGTCTGTCCTTTGTGTTAATAATCAGGGGGTTGAGACAGCGCCTGTGGTTCAAGGAGTAGGGCGCCGGCCCTGTATACCAGGGGTAGCGGGTTCAAGCCCAGCCCTGGCCAACACTGAAAAAAATAATAATAATCAGTGGGTTGGTATCTTGGTATTGTATCAATATCCTATCCTTTCATCTAATTTTTTTGTATATGTAATATATATTTAATTCTTTTTTATCTATAATATTATGTTTTTTAACTGCTTCCTTAATTTTTATATTCCCTCAATGTTTTAAAGTACCTAATATGTATTGATGTATTTGTTTTACTCACTATTTGGCCATTGTTTCTCCAGTTTGAACATACATTTAATGACTTAATTTTCTCTTGATGTAGCAAATCAAAGTATTTGAGTTTCTACAGTGAGACTAATGTATTAATATTTTTGTTGCTATCCAAATATGGTCACTAAGATATTTCAAGGAAGCATTTTCCTTTTTTATGCTACTTGAAACAATGTTGCTATTAGTATTTATAATCTCATAATCCAGTTTTTAAGGATTTAGTGCCTAAAACATTTGATTTCTAGAATTACTTACATTTCCAAAAAAATGAGCTTCCTTAAAAGATACTACTTGAGACTCAAACTGTGTTTAATCGGCTTGTAATACAAATTATTGGCAGTCTTATTTTCTAACACTAAGTGTGTACTTCCTTTGAGTTTATGTTCAATATCAACACTTTCCCAGTTTCATTGTGTTTCTATGCTTTGGTTTAGAAAAGAGTGCTTATTTTCATGATCCCCTCCCTCAGACAGTATTAGAAATCAAAACAGTTGGGCATAGTGGTGTTCGCCTCTAGTCCCAGACACTCGAGAAGCTCAGGCAAGAGGATCACTTGAGGAGTCAAGGTTGGTTGCTGTGAGCTATGATGCACACACTCTAGCCTGGGAAACAGAGTGAGATTCTATCTCAAAAAATAATAATAATAAATCAAAATAACTATCTTCTCATTGTCATTATAAGCCAAGATATTTTCCTTGTGTGAAAATCTAAACATAATATGGTCTGTGTTTTTAATTTACAAGAGGAGGTACATAACCTACAGAAAACCCCTCATAATGCCTGTTTTAAAAGACTCATCCACAAAAGTTTACTTATCACAAACAGAACTTAGAAAATGTCCTCCACCGTCATTATATAGAAGTATTGTTTGGAGAATTAAATGAGATAAAGTATATAAGATGCCTAGCACAGAGTTGGCACTTACGTGGGCCTTAAAAGATTATTAGGATTTAAATAAGCACGGAAAACAAGAACAAAATTTCAGGGAACAAAGAAGCACAGAGAAGAAGATAATCAAATTGACCAGAGGAATCAGAAAAGGAACTTCAGTAGCTTGGTGAGGAATAAGGTTGGGTAGGTGAGGGTGGAGCCAGGAAGGGCTGTCACGCAGGGCCCTATGCTCAGAGGACCCATTCTTGGTTTACTGCTTTGCTGTTGCCATCTTGAAAGTCTTAATAAATTTTGAGCAAGGGGACTTAACATTTTCATTTTGCATTGGATCCCCCAAATTATGTAGCCAGACATATATACAACCTTGAAAGCCAGAAAGACAAATTACGTCTATGTAGAAGGTAGTGAAAAGCCAATATCTGTTTTATTGTAAATCCAATGATAAAACTACCATATAGTGTTCAAATCTTCAACTTTAGAAATGCACACACCTCAGTTATAATTTTTTCTCTCTTTTTAATAAGGTTTTAACAGCAGTTAAGTCATTGAGACTCCTGTTTTAGTTTTCTCACTTGTAAAATGGGAATAATACCATTGTTATGAGGATCAAATAAACACGTTATCATTCCTTGATAAATGTTAGCTAATATTACATTCTTTTAGGAAAGTATGAATAGCAATATTATATAAAATTATAGCAGAGCGTGGTGACTCACACCTGTAATCCCAGCACTTCAGGAGATCAAGGTGGGAGGATTGCTTGAGGCTAGGTGTTCAAGACCAGCCTGGACAGAGACAGTGAGTCTACTGTCTCTACAAAAGATAAAACTGTAGTCCTAGCTGCTTGGGACTGAGGTAGGAGGATCACTTGAGCCCAAGCGTCTGAGACCACGTAGTAAACTACGATTATCTACTCCACAACAAAGCAAGACTCTGTCTTAAAAAAAAAAAAAGAAAAGAAAAGAAAAAGAAAAAAATGGTGATAGGAAGAAAAGGATAAGGAAGCAGAGAAATCAAGATGAAAACAGTTATGGTAATCTAAGGGGTGAAGTAATAAAATTTTGGATTCCAGTGGTGGTAAATGAATGTAGGAGAAAGTCTGACATTGATGCAGTACTACTTTCAAGGTATTTGTTATTGAAACTTGATGACATGGGGTGTAGGGAGTAAGTAAATGGGAAAGATAGAAGAAGACTCAGAGTTTTCAATCTGGGATACAGGCAAAAATGTGATTAAGGAAGGGTTATATGTGGAACATAGGCTTAGTTTTGGAATCGATATGTCTGATTTAAGTAGAACCAATCTAATAGGTGCTTTTAAATACAGCACGGGACCATAAGTATGAGGGGGGTGAAAGCATACAGTTGAGAATCATCTGTATGTTGTCTTTGATAGTGGATAAATATTTTGATGATCAAATGAGTTTAAATAGAGACTGGGAGTCAAAGACGTAGGCATTCTTAATTATGCACGTGAAGGGAAAAGAAAACTTAGTAAAATAGAGGGTGAGCTTTTGGTTCCCATTGGGCAAAAAAACAGTCCAAGTCCAAAGAGACAGAGCTCAGATATGAAGTGAGGAACGGGACAGGGGTAGGTTTAAAAGTATCAAATGTTTCAGAAAGTAGTAATATAATAACTGAGAAGAGTCTTTTGGGTTCAGTGATGAGAATGTAACTCAGAACCTTTGAATAAATAGTGTTAGCGGCAGACAGGGAGCAGAACTCTTACTGCACGGAGTGAGTGCATGAGAAGTACGGCCCAGGCCGAGGTGATATATGTAAGGCCTGGTCGTCATTGGGAGTTGAAGAGACTGGCAGAGAAGAATGTAGTCTTCAATAATTCATATTTATTTTCAATTGTTTAAAAATGATCTGTTATTCTTAATATTGCCTCTCTGAGTTAAATATAAATTGAAGTCAGTAGAAAGACCTGTACTTAATGGAGGGGATACAGTAATTATATCATTATTGAACTGAAGTATTAATAGAAAAGTTAAAATCTGTTTTTGAAAATTTTACTGTTATTAAAAAAACTTGATCGTTTAAGCATCAACTCTTTCAGAAGCTAAAGAAGACCAGAAGGAAGCCCAGGTAAAAATGAAAATACAAGTTTTAAAATAATTTATGACTATATCACATGCTTTGATTTTGTCTATATTTTTATTTGAATAAAAGTATTAATATTTCCTTTTTCATAAATTCATTGATTAAACAGCTTACAAAGAATAGCTGTCATATCTCCATTAAGAATTAATTTATTCAGCAATTTCAGCTGTGTGAAGTATTCTAGGAACATAAAATGTGGTGATCTTTGACTTCATGACCTTTAAAATCTAACAGGGAAGCTATGTGAGAGAAATAAACAGGGAATAGATATAAAACAATTCTATTTGTACCACATAGTGTTTATGCCTTTAACTTTGCTTGCCATTAATGTTACTACTAAGTTTATTTTAAATGTTTTGGTTTTCTTTTATTATCTAGAAATGGTAAAAGTATTATAATTTATATTAGATTCTAATAACTAAAGATTATATAATATAATCTCTTGGGTAGCATTTAAAAGAAAAATAAAATAGTATACAACAAAGGAAATAAAATAGTAGTTATTTGACTAATTTCAATAGAAGACAATAAAGAAGAAAACAGAGATATAAAGCATAATATGATTATAAATATGTATTCAAACATACCATAAATATAAATGGTCTAAAGCAGCAGTTCTCAACTTGTGGGTCACGGACCAATGAAAATACATCCTGCATATCAGATATTTATATTACGATTCATAGCAGTAGCAAAATTATAGTTATGAAGTAGCAACGAAAATAATTTTATGGTTGGGGATCACCACAACATGAGGAACTGTATTAAAGGGTTGTGGCATTAGGAAGGTTGAGGACCACTGGCCTAGATAATCTGTTTAAAGGACAGATTGGCAGGTTGAATAAAAATGACAACTCTGTGTGGCTTCAGAAAGGTAAATGTTAAATATAAGGCACAGAGAAAGTGGAAAGGAGCTGCGCCATACACATATAAACCAAATGGAAGGTTGTACAGCTGTGCTAATGTCAGATCAGACAGTCCCTGAGGCGTGAAGTGCTACCAAAGTCAACGAGGAGACCCTGCATAATCGTGGAATGTCAGTTCATCCAGAAGACAGAAGGGTCCAAAATTTGGTTACGTGGCTTAAAGTATATAAAGTGAAAATCATAATACTCATAATTTTAGAAAACACAGCAAACTGAATAAAGATAATAAGGAGATCAGATTAATCTGATTTTAAAGTATTTACAGAAAACTTGTCAAAATCACAGTTAGCAGTAAAATAGTGAAAGATTGCCTTTTGGAGTTGGGAATATATCAGAAATAACCCCATCACCATTTTTATTCAGTCTCTACTGAAGGTTTTAGTGAGCAGAACAAGGTAAGAAAAACAAAAGAGGATAGACTGGAAAGAAAGAAACAAAATGCCCTATTTGCAATGACTTGGTTGCATACAAAAGATTTTTTAGTCAAACAACCTTATTTCTATTGCGTTTAGCAAGATCTTTGATTCTAAATATAAGATCAATATTCACAAATCAATTTTATTTCTATGTACAGATAGAAATATTAGGTTACATTTTAAAAATATAGCATTTATATTCAAAAATATTAAATGCCTGAGAATAAATCCTACCAAAACCTGAAAAACTAGTACCAGAAAAGTATCACACATTATTAACAGAAGACCCAAAGGAAGGGTGAGATAGAATTGAAAGATTTAATATTAGAAACATGTTCATTCCTCCCAGATGGAGCATAGTGGGAAAGAGTTGCATGCAACTGATAAGTTCTAAAAGTTTTAGGGAAAAAAATGCAAAGGGTCAAGAATAACTACACACATGTATGTTTTGATCTGGCTTATCCTGTTTGAATGTAAGTAAGTGCCATAAAGACAAGTACTTTTTGTTTTAATCCTATATCCATGGTACCTAGAACACTGCCTGGTATATAGCCAGCACTCAACATGTATTTGTTGAATGAAAAAATATAAATATGTTTGTTAGCCATTCATCTCTCTTCTTTAGAGAAGGTTCTGTTCATGTCTGTTGTCCAATGATATATGGGATTGTTGTCTCTTTTTTTGTTGTTGTTGGGGTTTTTTTGTGTTGTTTTTTTTTTTTTTTTTTTTTTTTTTTTTTTGAGACAGAGCCTCAAGCTGTCACGCTGTGTAGAGTGCTGTGCATTACAGCTCACAACAACTTCCAACTCCTGGACTTAAGCACTTCTCTTGCCTCAGTCTCCAAGTAGCTGGAACTGCAGGTGCCCCCAACAACGCCTGGCTATTTTATGGTTTAGTTGTCATTGTTGTTTGGCAGGCCCGGGCTGGATTCGAACCCGCCAGCGCTGGGGTATGTGGCTAGCGCCTTAGCTGCTTGAACTACAAGCACCGAGCTGGCTCTTTTTTTCTTGATTAATTTAAATTTTGTGTAGATCCTAGTTACCAAACTTTTGTCCAGTTCATAATGTGCAAATATCTTTTCCCATTCTGAAGGTTGTCTGTTTGCTTTGTCTCCTTAGCTGTACAGAAGCTTTTCAGTTAATTCAATCCCATTTGTTGGTTTTTTTTGCTCTTGCTGTTGCCTGAGAAGTCTTCGTAAAATCTTTCGCAGGCTGATTATCTTCATGTGTTTTCCCCACACTTTCTTTGAGGATTTTTATTGTTTCATGACTTAGATTTAAATCTTTTATCCATCTTGTATCAATTTCTGTAAGTGGTGAGAGATGCGGGTCCAGTTTCAGTTTCTTACAGGTGGCGATCCAGTTCTCCCAGCACTGTTTATTGAATAGAAGTTCTTTTTCCCAGTGTATGTTCTTGTTTGGTTTATCAACGATCAGTTGGCTGTAAGATGTTAGTTTCCTCTCATGGTTTTCTGTTCGGTTCCAAATGTCAATGTGTCTATTTTTGTGACAGTACCATGCTGTTTTGATCACTATGGTAGCTCAATTTACAATCACCAAAATGTGGAAACAACCTAAATGCCCACTAACCCAGGAATGGATTAACAAGCTGTGGTATGTGTACGTGATACAGTGTATGTGTTTGGTATGGTATATGGTATATGGAATACTGGGATACTATTCAGCCATTAAAAAAGACGGAGACTTTACATCTTTTGTATTTAGCTGGATTGAGGTAGAACACATTCTTCTTAGTAAAACATCACAAGAATGAAGAAGTAAGAATTCCATGTACTCACTTCTAATATGTAGCCAGTTGATGAGCTAATACAGTGGGGGGGGGGTAGGGATGAGGGAGCAGCAGGAGGGGGGGATCGCAGTGTGTGGCACACCTCTTCAGGGCGGGGCACAACTATAAAAGGGTCTTTAACAAATGCAATCAATATAACCCAATTCTTTATTCTTTGTACCCTCAGTGAATCCCAAACAATAAGAAAAAGGGGTGGCTGGTGGAAAAAACAAGCACATGCCCCCATTTTACTTTAAAAAATAAAAATAAAGGAAAATATTATTTTTAAAAATAAGTTTAAAAAAAGAAAGAAAGATGTAAATATAGTGATCAATATTGTCTTGCAAAAGTTGCTGAATTTGTGGGATTTGTAGTTGGTAAAGGGATTCCCCAAGTATTTTAAAAATCAAAAATTATTTTACTGGTTCTTAATAACTTCTTCCTTCTGCTAATTAAAGAGAATTTTATTTCTTTTCATTTACATTTAGTAAATTGTATCAGCATAGAGTATTACTTAAAGAGTCAGTAAATATTGTTGGGTTCCCTCTCCCCCCAAAAAAGATTAGTGAAAATATTCATAAAGAACTAAATTTGAGGACTTACACTACTGGATATAGAGATTTACTCTGAAATTACAATAGTTAAGAGAGTGAAGATTAACAGTGAAACCAGTGAACCAAAATAGAGAACTCAGAATCATAGAGACCCACCTGACATATGACAAAGATGGTAGTGGGGAAGAATTTCAGCACAGGATACTCAAATAAATGGGCATTTATAAGGGGAAAAATAATTCTTTGACCTCTTCCTTACACCATCTGCAAACATCAATCCCATGTTTTAATGTGAAAATTGAAACAATAAAACTTCTAGAGGAAAATGGAGTATCTTCACGACCTTAGGGTGAGCAAAGACTTAAACAGGTAACAAAGACCATTAGTGTCAAGGAGCTACTAAATCATTGCCTGAGGCTGATGTTTCCAGTAAGGTCTTTCTCACCAAGCTGGAGATGACAAGGAGTGATTCTTTGCTTTGGATGATTAGAGACCTGGACAGGGAACGAGGGAGGTACGACAGGAGGTGGCTGCAACAGGAAGCTGTGCTGTGTTTTCCTGTATTTGTCACAGTTGCCCAAAATCATCTGCTATCGGGCTCTTCCTCTCTAACACTAATACTTACTTTAAGAGCAGCGAGGGTGGCATTGAGCCTTGCCCATTACCCTGAATCCTCAGTTTAAGCTTGGGAGGAACTCTTCCACACACTCCTTCTCTGGGAAAACTCAGGCTTCAGTCTACTTCTCCAGAGCACTGGCAGGCTGGGTACCCCCGTCAGCCGTTAGTGGGGGTCAGGTCGTGTCCACTTGTCCAGGTAGCTTTTTACCTTCTTTTCTGAAGTGAGCTGGCCTGCTCTTCCCTCTGTTCTGTTCAGTTTTGCATACAATAATTTGGAAGAAAGTCTCCACAGTGACCTCTGTTCCCTTGTGCTGATAAAATTTTCCCCATTCTTAGTCTCCAGTGCTGAAAATTTTCCCCCCATCATTTGATTTTGTGAGTCAGCTCAGTGTGAGTTTGGAAACTGGACTGCAGAGTCTGAATATGAGCTTTGGCATCATACTGGCAGTCTGTGTAGATACATTCTTAGTTATGTTTTCTGATGTCATTGATTAAAAGAGATCATGGAAGATTTAAAAAGTAGGATACTAACCTTATGTAAGGGAAATTTTTATGTTCCATAGGGCCATTTATGAAGTTGGAATCCGAGCAGAAATTAGTTATTGAAAATAATTGTCTAAATGACCTGCTTTTTAACCATTGCAGGGGGTTATGATAGAGTAGGTTTCTTTTCAATCCAAAAATCTTTAAAGAAGAAATCATCGATGTGCAGTTGAGAGCTTAATATTCAAACTGTCTAAACCTAGAGGTCTCCTCACTAACATGGTCTCTGCTGAATGTGGGCTTTCTTAGGGACTAGCTATTTCCAACAGAAGTCACAAGAATGGCTCTTTCTAAATAAGAGTTATTAGACTAGCTTTTTACTTTAATGTAGCTTGTCTGTTAGTCTATATTTTTATTTATGAACAATTATGTTTGAAGGTTTTATTCAAGTGAAAATGAATACAGTGGATTACATATAGTTCGACCTTCAACTGGGAAAATTGTGAATGAACTTTTTAAAGAGGCAAGGGAACATGGGGCTGTTCCTCTGAATGAAGCCACAAGAGCTTCAGGTGATGACAAATCAAAGGTCAGTACTCAATTTTAAAAACACGCTATTCATTTATTTTATTTCCTCTATGTTTTGTATATTTGCAGACATTTTTCTGACTGTGTGTTTCTTTAAATATTTGTTTCACTTTTATAAGATTATAATCTTTCTGTTAATGATTCAAAGTTGAGGCAGTTTCTTACATTTCTATGCAATTTTTAATTTTGAAATAATTATCAATTCAGAGGCATTTGCAAAAAGAATACAGGCAGGTCCCATGTCCCTTTCACCCAGTTTCCCCAAAGGGGTGCATCTTACATGATTATAGTATGATATCAAAGCCAGGAATTTGACGTGAGTACCATGCGTGTATACAGTTTTATGTCATTTTACCACATGTATAGATTTATATAATCACCCAACTCAGTTGCAGTGCTCTGCTGTCATCAAGAGCTTTCCTTAGCCCTCATAGTCATACCATGCGCCCTTCCTCTCCTTCAGTTTCTGTTGAAGATGTGTTATACAAATAGAATCATACGATGTAGAACATGGGGGGAGTAACTTTTTCCTCTTGGCATAATGATCCATCAAAGTTATTACATGTGTTAATACTTTATTCTTTTTTAATTCCTGAGTAGCATTTCATGGTATGGATATTATTCCACAGTTTATTTTACTATTTATTTACTTAGGGACATTTTAGTTTTTTCTAGTTTTTGACTATTACAAATAAAGCTGCTGTGAGGTCTTTTATTACTTATTCATGAGTCACTACGAAAATTTTCAGACTCATTGTGTTATAGTCCATTATTTCACTTCAACAAGACTCAATCGACAATGTCCTTTCTGATTCAACCTGTGCAAGTTTCACCTTGCTCAGCTTACTGGTGTTCCTAGGAGGAACTCATTTCTTTTCCTGATGATTTTCATATTTCTTTATTTTTGTGTATCTCAAAACTGTCATGGCTCGTGTAACTTTCAATTTCTCTGGGATAAATGCCTAGGAGTGTAATTCTTGGGTCATATATTAAGTGCACATTTGGGTTTTAAACAACCAGGTTGTTTTCCAGAGTGGTTGTACCATTTAGTATTCTCACAGTGTATGAGAGAGCCATACATACATCCTTGCCACATTTGGTATTGTTATTTTTAATTTCTGCCATTTTGATAGGTGTGTAGTGATAATACACTGTGGTTCTAATTTGCATTTCCTTTAGACTAATAATGTTAATATGGATTTTCCTGATGGCTAGTAATATTGAGCATCTTTTCATGTGCTTTTTTTGCTAATATTTTTATTATAATGTTTCTTCATAACTTTTGCCTATTTCCTAATTAGATTTTTACCTTGTTAACTTTGAGATTTGAGGATTCTTTGTGTATTTTAATAGATATGAGTCCTTTGTCAGATACATGAAAATTTTATTTTATAAATATTTTCTCCCAGACTGTAATTTATATTTTTATCCCTTTAACAGGGTTTTAGAGCAAAAGCTTTAAATTTTGATAACATCCAATATTTTTTTCAGCTTTAGGCTTTTGGTGTCTTGTCTAAGAACTTTTCACGTAACTGTAGGTGCCAAAGATTTTCTCATTATGTTACATAGAAAAGTTTTACAGATTTACATTTTACTTTTAAACCTTTGATCTATTTTGAGTTGATTTTATAAAAGGTGTGAGGTTTACATCTATGTTCCTTTTTTTTTTTTTTTTTTTACGATGCCTTGTCGCTCCAGCATGGCTTGTTGAAAGGATCTCCTTCCTTCTGTTGAATTACCTTTGTACCTTTCTGATTTCTGTAAACTTCTTACAGAGTTTTTATAATTTTATCAGCTGACATAGTATTAGTATACTGAATAAGAATGCAGTGTCTTTTCTAGTATAGCTGTCGTCTATTCTTATAATCAGGATTTCTCACCCTGGAATTTTCCCCTCAAAGTCGGTTGGGGAGGTTTTGTAAACTTCCCCGGGGCCTCGGGTCTTGTGCATCAGTAGATGTGAGGTGTGCTTACATGTGTGTCTCGTGAAAATGCCTCTCTGATTATTTCAACTTCCACTGTTAAGAACCAGTGACTGTTCAAATGAAACTTAAATTTTAGTTTACATTTCATTATTTGTCAGCAGCTTTAAATTCTCTTTTAGTCAAATCTTAAGGTGATTTTGTCTCTTGCAGATTCTCTAATTTTTAAAGAAAATTGTGAATTGATATTCATTCTATGGAGAAGAAAGCAATGAAATAACTAAAAACTCATTTATGATATAAATGGTGATTAGAAGGAATAGCATTTTTACCTCATAAACTATCCCGCCTGAAGAATAGAAGACCTTGTGATGGGTATAGCAAAATAAAAAGTGCAATCATAGCTGATTTGTTGCACTTGAACAAAAGCAGCTTAAATAAGTTAAACAAAAACAGCTTAAATACGTTTTATAAAACTAGAGCTTTTCTTTAGGGTCATTTAGGCACATTTATAAAATTCTTCCTTTGTGGAGTATGGTTTAGTCATCGTAATTTTTATTGTAAGACTTGTTATAAAAGGTTAAAGTTAGTTTTTTCGTAATTTGTCTCTCCTGAAAGTATATTCAGAGGGTACCAAAAAAATGAATGTATATTTTAAGACAGGAAAAAACTGTATTAAATTTGTAATACTCAACTCACATTTAACTTACACAATTATAAAAGGTGCTCAATGTGTTATTATATATTAAGTATTACAATTTTAATACAGTTTTTTTCCTGTCTTAAAATGTGCATACTGGGCAGTGCCTGTGGCTCAAGGAGTAGGGCCCTGGCCCCATATACCGGAGGTGGTGGGTTCAAACTCGGCCCTGGCCAAAAACTTAAAAAAAAAAAAAAAAAAAAAGTGCATACATTTTTTTTGGTACCTTCTGTATTTCAGTCCATAAATGCATCTCTTCATTTAAGGTTGACCTTTATTTCAGCTTCAGAGTCACTAATGTTTTTATGGAGAGAAACATAATTTCTAACTTGAGTACACTTCTCTATAATTTAAGACCTTCATTCTAATATTTATAAAATTTTCCAGGTCAATATTTAATTCACTTATCATATATTTTAGTCATTTACAGGTGGAGGATACAGATTGGGTAATTCCTTTTGTAAGCGGTCTGAATATATCTATGGAGAAAATCAGCTGCAAGATGTAAGTACAATAACCAAAATGAGAAAAGTATAAATGTTTGCCTCTGTTTACTGCTATTTGTTTTAAAATTAAAAATTGATATTATAAATACATTTTTGTTACTTTATTTAAAGTATAAGAGAATGAACTTACACATACTATCATTATTATCATCAGTGGTATATTGTCATCACATAAAATGAGCTGTGTTATAAACAGATTATACCTAAAGTAACTCCTTGTTTCATTTGCCTTTTGAAATTTTGGAGTTTTCATTTCTTTTTAAACATCAACATTTTCTTGGCAATTCAGTCTTGCCACCTTCTGTATGAAGAAGAGTGTGGGTGCAGAGGCTGGAGAGGGTGAGGCAGTGGGCACAGCTGGGTTTCCTCTTCTCGTTACTCTCATGTTTCAATGAAACATCAGTACTTGACTTCAAGGCTGGGCTCTAGCTGTGGGACCTGTGGTGTTTGCTATCTTTGCTGATTTGTTAAGCTAAATAAAAATTTGCTAAGAAAACGTGATTTCATGTATGTCTTTGTACACAAAAGAATAGCATAAATAATTCCCTATTTTAAATTAATTAAAAGGTTTAATATGTTATGTGATATCATATTTGAAACTTAAAATCCTTTGAGGGAGATATATTCTTTTATATATTTTTTTCTACACCCAAAAGGTTCAGATTTTGCTTAAACTGTGGAGCAATGGTTTCAGTTTAGATGATGGAGAATTGAGACCTTATAGTGACCCAACAAATGCTCAATTTCTGGAGTCTGTGAAAAGAGGGTAAGATGTATTGTGTTCTATTTGTTACTCAGAGTAGGACCTTGTTTCTCTTTTCTTTTCTTTTTTAAACAGACTGCTAATCAGTGGTCTGTTTTCAGGAATTGGTTTCTGGGATACATTATATTAAGTGGTTACTCGGGGTATGGATATTCTTGCGTATGTAAAAGATACACTGATCTGTAAGTCACTGGTTCTTAACTTTGTGGGGCAGAGGTATTGAACATTGGCCCATTTTAAAATCTGATGAAACTATGGACCCAATTCCAAGAAGAAACCTCTTAATGTGATGTCCGTGACTTTATTAGCATGTAGCTGCCCGTCCACTGAGCCCCTGTCCTGCTTACTGTTGACAGGGTGACTCACAATGCATGTATGCCTGAAATTCAGCAGCTCATGTTAGAAATCTTTTAAAGTCGCGTAACTACTGGCAGAAGATTTCAAAAGGTTAGTTTGAAGTTATAATTTGTGAAAGTAAACCAGATATTCAATACTCTGACCCATTCAAAGAACATTATAACTTAATCAGCTTTTCTTGATAAAGGAAGAAAAATCAAGTGATTTTGCTATGGAAATGAAAGGCTTTCTACATTACAACCTTAGTAGCTAACACTGGGGTTATTCCTAAGTGGAAATGCCACTAAAGACATAAGGTTGATCATAAACTGGGAGATTAGTAGCAGGAAAGGACCAGAGTAGGGGGTTATACTTCAAAAGAATTGAAGGCAGAGCTTTTCTAATTGATGAAACGGGTCCAGGAAGAGTGGCTGAGTGGAGTGTCTGTTAAATTCATTGGAGTCAAAGTGGCCAAGGAACTCTGAAGGGAAGGTATTTTAGAACACTAATCAATTAGTATCAATTTTGAATATAAATTCTATACAGATAAAGGCAAGAAATGCTATAAGCATTCAAAAAGGCAGGAAGCTGTCCGGGGAGGCAGTGCATGGTAGTGGCAAGTAGAAGATGCAGTGTGAAGTGAACGCTGTGGACTTGGAGACCTGCAGCATCACCCCCTGGGAGGCCTGGGAGTGGGTGTGGTGGGGTTATACATCTGCTAAGTGAAGACCAGTGTAACTTGAAATCGATGCTAATTTCAAGATCATGAAAGAAAACATTGATGATGAATGTAAGATTATATAGATTAAAAACTAAATGATAGGGTCAACGCCCTAGCTCAGTGGTGATGGCAGGTTAGAATCTTGCCAGGCCTGCTAAACAACAATGACAACTGCAACAACAACAACAAAAAAAAATAGCTGGGCATTGTGGCAGGCACCTGTAATCCCAGCTACTTGGGAGGCTGAGGCAAGAGAATCGCTTAAGCCCAAGAGTTTGAGGTTGGCTGTGAGCTGTGATACCTTGGCACTCTACTGAGGGCGACGTAGTGAAACTCTGTCTTTAAAAAAAAAAACTAATTGATTTAACGTACTGTGAAATGAAAATATCCATAAACTTCACAGGCTGATGTTTAAACAGACATAGCACATTAAAAGGATTTTTAAATTTGAGCCCTGTCATATCCTTGAGTACAAATCATAATTAAAAAGAGTTAGAAAAGATGCCATGAACAAAATAAATGACATCAGATAGTAGTTCTCTAGTGTGTAAGAGCCCTTGAGTCTTTTTTATAGTATTTTGTAACACCATCTGTACTGTCCTCAAAGAAGAATCCATAGATGGTATCTGCCTATACACATTGTTTACCAAAATATTGATATGGTATTCTATCTTAAACATATTGAAGAAATAAAGGAAAATGATTTATTATAAAATGATACATATTTTATTTGGTAAATACTTGGGTCTGACCACACGAACAGACATAAGCAGTTAGGTAATTTGCACCTGTATACAATCTGGCACCTCTCACATAAAAATGACTGGTATAAAAACAGTGATGAAGTGTGTGGAGCTGTCAGTTTAATTATGACAAGTGGCACTGCATTCAGGGAGTTGGTAAAGTTCCAAAGTGTGGTCTTCTCTGAGTTCACATGATGGTGCATTCCTGAAAATATCAAAATATATTAATACAGCAGCCCCCAGAATGTGGATTGCTTATTTGTAAGAGAGAGTTAGACTTCAGGCTCAGATATTATAAACAGTGTTGTCATCCACATGACTTCTCTGGAGCCCACGAGCAGCCTTCATTCTGTGAGTGGAATCCCTTGGCGCAGGGCCTCCCGGATCCTCCTCCCCTGTCCCTGAATGACAGCAGGTTCTCAGGAATCCCCCAGCAATCAATTTTCAGGAATTTCTCCAGGCAGTTTAGAAATAAATATACACATTAACTGTTCACCCTCACAGGACATGTCTAGGGCTAATTTCCCCGTAAACTACTGCCTTACAATTCAATTTTTTTAATGTCAGAGGCACTCCAAGATGACTGACAATCAAAGCGTTCCTACCTTGGAAACCACTGAAGAATAATGGATGGCAACTTAAAGGAAAAAGGAAAATCTTCAAGGACTAATCAGTCATCATGGGAATTTTTATATGTTATAATTTAAGCAAAAAATGCTATTTCCCAGTGTAGCTCATGACTCGATTCCAATAATCTCAACAGTATAGTTCAATTTTTCTCCTCTTTTTAAAGAGAGATTCCCCTGGAGCTTCAGCGGCTGGTCCATGGTGGGCACGTGAATTTGGACATGGAGGATCATCAGGACCAAGAATACGTAAAGCCCAGGCTGAGGTTCAAGGCTTTCAGTGGAGAAGGGCAGAAACTGGGAAGGTAAAATCCTGAAGTGAGAAAAGTATTTATCTTTGCTCAACATGAATTTTCTTTGAGAATAAAAGAAGCAAAATGACCTGTGAAGTATTATAAAAACTGAATGTGAATAATGAAGACCTTGCTGGTGGAATTAGGTATGAAAATCTGATAATAAGCTCAGTAGCTGATACTTTCTTGGCCATTACCGTGATCCCAGCAGTCTGAGCATTTTCCACACATCATCTCACTTCAGCTCCAGGGCTCTAATGTAGATAGGGTGTTGTTCCTGTGCTGTGCAGATGCAGGTGCCCACGGTGATTGAGCTAGGGATTCCACCACCATGCCATATGCCTCTTTCAGATTACCTGTAAGCCCAAATGTTGATAAACATTACATATTCTTTAAAAAAGTGAAGAATTACATAGTACACTTTACATTAAAGATACACATTAAGAAACAAAATTAAAATTTTAAAAGTTAACATTTGTGTAGAAAGTAACTTTCTAAAATGACTCATTTCTCAAGAGTTCCAGACAGCTATTTACTGAACAGAGAAAAAGAATTAAGTAAAACAAAAATGTAAATAATCCATTTTCCAGAAAAGACAGTCTAATTATAAACAGAGCATTACATAGATGGAAGCTAACTTAATTTTTATTGTGATTCACTATTATGGGACAAACTTTTTATTGTGATTCACTATTATGGGACAAACCTAAATGCAGTAAAAATATTACCCACTGCCCTCATATAATATAACAGAAGCAAGCAAATCACAGGGGTAGAACTGCAACTTTATAATTGTAGTTCCAACTGTATCACCGAATAAAAATTAAATTGGTAAGCCGAAGTAGAGCTCGATAAGTAAAAGACCTAGAAAATCACGGCATCATTTTCAATAAGCATTTTCTGTAGGCTTTTGAGCTGCTGTGAACAATGATAAAAATCATGATTTGAAACAGATACTCTGCTTAAGAACAATGACTGCCTGTTCATCGTATTGTTCAGTACAGAAGATTGTGCTGGCCACTCACACTCATCTGAGGTTTGACCTTGTCTTAGTCCTTGAATCCTTGAGGGCTTTCTTGTCTAAAAGCCTAACAGTCCCTTCCTTCCCTGCTTTTCCTTATTATTGTATTTTTTAATCTCAGCTCTTCAGCAGCCCCTTGGCTGACTGCAACCATTGGGTTCTCTGCCTCTGTGCTGCCCAGATTCATCTACTCAGGAGGCTGAGGTGGGAGGATCACTTGAGCCCAGGAGTTCAGTGCTACAGTGACCTGTGATCACACCACTCTACTCTGCCCTGGGCAACAGAGAGAGATCCCACCACTTAAATAAACAGAGAAAAGAGAGAGAGAGAAAAGGGAGGGAGGGAAGAAGAGAGGAAGGAAGGAAGTATACATGGATGGATTTTGGCTAAATTTGTTTCATCTTTTAACCAAAAGAGCACTCTATTTTTAACACTCACTTCTGTGTATGATGACTGATCAGTCATCCTGGTAGTGTTAGAAGGTACAAAGAAAGCAATGCTGAGGTCATTAGTAATCAAAGTCAAATGATAAAGTGTTCTATCAGGTAAGCTTCATTATAAGTTCATCACATGAGTAAAATTTTTTCCTCACCAATAACTTAGAAGTTATTTCTCTTTTGTAAAGCAGTAACTAAAAATCACATTTTTAAAGTAACATTAACCCAATTGAAATTAAGTGAATAGTTTAGATAATATGTGCAAAATGGCAGGTACCTGTTGAAACACCCTTGGGGACATTCTGTGAAGGACTTACTGATCTAATATACCTTCATAACATACTGTTGTTCCTCTCATTTTATAAATGATAGAGCTGGGATAAGAGTTATGAACTCACTCAAGGTTGCACAATTGACATACCTGGGATTTGAAACCAAGTCTGTCTGCGTAGTCATTCTTCAGTGCTAATTCAGAGTTGCTCAGATTTCTAGTTAAAGAAACTGCTGTACTAAATCATCTGAGATTTCAAAGAAATAAAGAGTATAAAGTTAGGCTTTTGAATCAGAATCATAGGACCCCCAAACAATTTTTATGTAATGAAAGAGATTTATAGAAGTATAGGAGACTCAACTTGAAGCCGTGTTCTTACCAGTCCAAAAGTCATCGTAGGGCTCACTTGAGGATCAGCTGTAGGGCTTCATTTGTCCTGGGTCTCCTGTGCTCAGATCTGTGTTCTAATTCCTTGATTCTTCTCTCATAGCCTTACGCCTGAAATAGTGAGCACACCTTCCTCCCCAGAAGAGGAGGATAAATCAATATTTAATGCCGTTGTTCTCATTGATGATTCAGTGCCAACAACAAAAATTCAAATCCGGTTAGCAGATGGATGCCGTTTGATTCAAAGATTTAATAGTACACACAGGTAAGTTTCTTTACCAGCAAAGTGTCTAGTTTGCTGTCATATGCCAAGTTTCTTATCTTAGTAAAATTTATATGACCCGAGTAATAAAGAATATGATATTCTTTACATTTACTTCAAAATTTTTCACAGAAGGAAAATCTTTAAAGGATAATAACTGTATATAAGAAATGAAATACATGATATTCAGATAATCTCTGCAGGGACGTCCAACTTGTGGGCCACGTGCAGACTGAGTGAGGACTTTCTTTGCTTATCTGCAGTGGTGGGGGACAGCAGGAAAATTATGCACAAACCTTTTTTTTTTTGCTCATCATCTTTTGATAGTATTTGTGTATTTAATGTGTGGACCAAGACAATTCTTCTTCCATTGTAGTGGGGAGAAGCCAAAAGATTGGACACCCCAGAAAACTTAATGTGTTCTTGTTGAGTTCTACAAGAATGACCCTTTAACATTTATTTATACTTAGACTTTGTTGTGCTTATATTATTTGTATTTGTTCATTGAATAAGACCCTAAAGGTTATATTTATGATCTTAATTGAGTTTCTATTTATGTATAACAGTAATTTTTAAAAATTATCCTCGTGACTTAACACTTTCATAGTTTTAGACTCACCTTGCCACATGCCAGTTATAGTACCTTTTTAAGGGGTCACTTGCTGCTAAAATTTTATACTCTGAGAGAAGTAGGACCTGCACTTTCATTTGCAGCAACATGATTACCCTTATTTTATGTATTAAACAATCACCTGAGATTGTTTCTATTTTATACTAAATGTTGGGTACACTCCAAAGTTAATATTTATGTTTTACCTTAAAGCTAAGTTAAATTCTTCATTGACATAATGTATATTAAAGAAAGCTGCAACTTTTAAATAAGGGTTAAATTGAGTGTTTTTTATTATGATCTAATTTTAACTAAACCTTATGTAAAAAGACAATTTTTTTGTCTCACAAATTATTTTTCTTATTTCTTTAGGATCCTGGATGTCCGGAACTTTATTGTACAGTCCCGTCCTGAATTTGCAAATCTTGACTTTGTTCTTGTGACTTCCTTTCCAAATAAAGAGCTAACAGATGAAAGCTTGACACTACAGGAAGCAGATATTCTTAATACTGTGATACTTCAGCAACTAAAATAACATTGCTCTTACATGCAATAGATAATGTGCCATATTAATAAGGAAAATACTTCCAGTATCAAAAACAACCAGGTTATTTTTATTGTTTTTACAGATAAATTTTGACGACCTACATTCCGTGGCTTGTGGCCGCCTCCTTCCATCTTGAAAGCCAGCACTCTGCCTCTCTCAGACCCTTCTTCTGTGATCACCTCTCTCTGACAACAACCAGAAAAGGACTCCTGATTATATCGGGCCCACTGCATAATCTAGGATTATCTCCCTATCTTAGTATCTATAGTAGCATTAATCACCTCTGCCAAGTCCCTTTTGCCATTAGGGCCACACAGAGGTTTGAGGATAAGGATATATACATTATTGTGCCTGACTACCACAGTCCACCCCTGTCCCAAAGATTCATACCCAACAAAGGTGCTCAGAAATCTCAACCCATTATACCATCAAGTCAAAGTCCAAAATCTTATCAGAAGTTCGCCAACTCAAAAGTCTCAAATTTCATCATTTTAATCATACAAATTTAGGTGGGGGAGACAATCTGGGTATGATTCCCAGGGCATAATTCCTCTCTGTGGAGCTAGAAAACAAGTTATCTGCTCCCAAATATGGCAGGACAAGCGTAAAATAACTGTTCAGAAAGCAGAAAATGGAATGGAAAAAAAGCCACCAGCACTATTTTACAAATTCAGCCAGTGACACTCAACTAGGTATTAAGGCCTGGCATTGACTTTCTTGCCTCCTAGCTCTGTTTTTTGGGCTTGTAACTCTTATCTCAGAGTCATCCTGACATTTTGCAGAGAAGGCACATGGTTGCAGCTAAGAAGTTTTATCAGCTTGTTTCTTTTTTTCATTCCCTTTTACGCCTTGCAGTTAAAGATGGCAGTGTTTCTGTGGGTCTAAACGTTGTCAAGGAACTAGTAAATCGCCCGTGTGTGTCATGGGGATTCCTGCCATCCAGGAGGCTCTCCTATCTTTCCTGGATAATCCTATCTCCATTTTTTATTATACTTTTCCTGAACTAGCTGGGAGAATCTAGATTCTTGTCCTTAATCTCTTCAAAGAGCCTTTCATGTGACTGAAGTATCTGACCTTTTTTTCTCTCTGAGGTATTGACAAAAGGTTGTGCAGCTATGTCCTTGTCTGTTTCTCTAAAGCAGGCATTCTTGTCAGCGAATTTCTTAATTTTTAGTGTCTTTTGCCATTTGAATAGGCTGAGAATTTCCCAAATCATCAAGTCCTGGTTTCTTTATTTTTAACATTTTTTTCTTAGCTATCGCCTTTCACATTTTACCGTACTAAGGCCGGCTGTACCTTCCACGGTTTGCTCGGAACTATCCTCAACTAACTATTAAGTTTATTACTTAGAAATTTTGCTTGCCACATAAATGCAGGGTACAATTCAGTTAAACTTTCTGTCGCGGTCTAACAAGGGTTTCTTTCCTCCAGTTTTCCAATAATGCATTTCTCATTTTCTTACAAGCCTTCGACAGCTGAACCTTTAATGTTGTGATTTCCACTAAGAGTCTGTGGCGATCTAAGTCTTTCTCTGGCAGTTTGGTATCTTGTCATGCTCCATCCAGTCCCTCGCCGGCACTCGCACTCCATGTTTCTGTGAACAGTCTGTCTGTCTGGGCTCTTTTCTGTCATTCTGCCCTCAGAATTCTCCCAGCTTCTACCCAGTGCCAATTCCAGAGCCTTTTCTAGGTATTTATTACAGCAAAACCCTACTGCCAGGTATCTAGAAAAGTCTTGTTTACCTTCTCATGAATGTACTGACAGGACATTTGGACTCCACCTTCCTCTGGGGTCACTGGTGATTTCATAGAGGATTTGGAATATTAAGAATGCTGCCGGAATTACCACACGGTCAAAGTGTTGATCCAACCTCTTTGGAGAAGAATTTTTCTCAGTGTCGTAATAGAAAGATTATCCCTAGGTCTTCCCCTCAGGAAGCCCCTAGTCTTCCCACTTCCTGATAATTTGGATAATGTATAAAAGCTCCGATTCAGAAAGATTGCCAGGGAAAACTACCTTTTCATGGGGGCAAAATCATCTTCCTAAAGAAATGATTTCTTGATAGAAATAAACATTTTAAATAAAAGGGCATTGTCCTGTTTTGGATTAACAAAGCAGGAAAAATATTAACCAAACATAAAGTTATTTGAAATTTTCTTGTTTTTATCAAGTAAATGGAGTGCCTATAGACGCACATGCAAAAACGACTGCCATTTTTGTATATAATAGTCTTCCAAAATATAGATTTATGTACAAAAACGACTGCCAGTCTTGTATATAATCATCTTCAGAAATAGATTTACATTAGGGCAAATCCCAGGAGGGACGTGCAGTACTTCTGTACTTGCTACAGTGTTTTGCTTCATTGAGAGTCCTTTTCCTGAATTATTTTTACTACTGTAGTCATTATAACTGTTAAAATTTATAATTTATAATCATCTCAAAAAAGGTTGTTGCAGTCAGCAGTTAGACAACCATGTGTGAAGTCAGTCATTTTGCATGATGTACATAATGAAGTTTGAAGTGTCTGTCTGCCAATAAAGAATGTTTTCACTAAAACTCATCGAAGCATTTTGCAAAATTTATTTAATTTGTACTTTTATTTGAGGGACTAAAGATTATTTTAAACACAAGTAACATTTCCCGTGCTTTAATTTCGCTTGGTACACATTTCTCTGAGGCCTAAAGGGCATTGAAGAAATGATCTAAGTTTCCCATTACTGTTTCTGTTTTTAGTCTACCCAATTATAAAGGTTCAGGTTCTTTGCCACAGTGGATTTCTGAAAATCCTGTCACATTATGTTCTTATAAAGTACGTGGTATCTTCCCCTTGAGTTCATGTCTCTGATCAGTAGTGAAAATTATTTTATGTGACCAATATTTTCATAAATGTTAAAGTTTATATTTCTTTCACAAAGTTTTTAAAGTGTCTTTTAACTCTAATTAAATGGAGCCCCAGGCTGGGCATGGTGGCACATGCCTATAATCCTAGCGCTTTGGGAGTCCAAGGCATGAAGCTCACATAATAGGAGTTCAAGACCAGCCTGAGCAACATAGCAAGACCCCATCTCTACAGACCAGCCCAAGCAAGAATGAGATCCCATCTCTAAAAATAGCCAGGTGGCGTGGTAGGCACCTGTAATCCCAACTACTTTGGAGGCTAAGAGAAGAGGATCGCTTGAGCACAAGAGTTTGAGGTTGCTGTGATCTGTAACGCCACAGCACTCTACAGCAGGAGACAAAATGAAACTCTGTCTTTTAAAAAAAAAAAAAAGAAAAAAGATCAGCCAGGGATGGGAGCACAGGCCCATAGTCCCAGAGTGACGTAAGAGGATCATTTGAGCCCTGGAGTTCAAGGATCTATAATGACAGCAGTGCACACTGTAGTTAATAAAGCAAGACCCCATCTAAAAAAAAAAAAGCTTCAGTACATAACGGTGTGTGTATGCGTGTATGCATGTGTTTTTTGTGTAGCATGTGAAAATGTTGTATGTGGCCTGGAACTAATAGTTCTAATCCTTAGTTTAATAGTTTTGCCTCTTTGGAATTTATAGCTATGGCCTGCTGATCTTGGGCGTGGTGAGGAGAAACTCTCAGAAAGTTTACATTTAATGACTTTTTTCCTATAGATAAATGTTTCTGTATGAAGCAGAGACATTCAAAATCATTCCAGGCAGCCACACTTTCATATGAATGCTATTATATAACCCAGCCACAGCCCAAGATGAAGGGGAAAGGGAGGGGGAAGGATGGGCAGAGGGAGGGTAATTGGTGGGACCACAGCTATGGTGCATTGTATAAGGGTACATGTTAAATCTACAAAGTGTAGAATATAAATGTCTTTTTTTTTTTTTTTTTTTCAGTTTTTGGCTGGGGCTGGGTTTGAACCCACCACCTCCAGTGTATGGGGCTGGTACCCTACACCTTGAGCCACAGGTGCCACCAGAATATAAATGTCTTAACACAATAACTAAGAAAATGTGGTGAAAGCTATGGTAACCAGTTTGAAAGTATTTCAAATTATATATAAAATCAGCACATTGTACCCCATAATTGCATTAATGTACACTGCTCTGATTTAATTTAAAAAATTTCTTTTGGAATCTGTTAGTTGATCTCATGCAGTTTCATTGGCACAATTCTAAGAACAGCTATTCAAATGGAAGGCTACAGGGAATAAACTGTAGGAAGTCAGTGTTCTGTTAGTTGTATCCAACATGTCTAGCTTGCTTTGGAGAGCCTATTAAGCAAGTAACAAATCAGCAGGGACTTAAAGATAGCACACTAATTAGGAAATACAATACTTTTTCTGTTGGTTTATCTTTGAATTAAGGTATGAGGGTTAATTAGGAAACTTTAACAGAGGGCTAAGAGATTAAAGGCTGGGGCAACTGCCCTTTTTTTTCCACATAACTTTTTTTTTTTTTTTTTTTTTTTGTCCTTTGTACCTCCTCCACTTTACATTGGCTTGGAAGGACTGTTAAAATGGCTTACAATTAACGCAGAGGTTTAAAACAGTAACTTTTCTTACTTTAACCTTGAGGATAGAAGAGCATTTAAAATAAGAATACGTCCTTCTTAGGTTACACTTTCATATAGAATTTTTGGTTTTTTCCTAGTGTCCCTTTCAATGTTATTCTTCATTGTCTCTGTGTGGGAAACACTTGTTCCTTCAAGCGTTAACAGATTTTATCCCTGACAAAGGATTTTCTTCAGAGTTAACTGAAGTTTATCATTTTTATCCTAGGATCAAGAATGGTAAAAAATTATAATTTTTAGTTTTCTGTGAGAATCTATGTCGATTAAAAAGTAACAACTGTAACTGCTACAGATACTGAGAGCATCAGTGGGCTTGGAACTGGAAGCTGGAGCTAGCCAAGTACAAGTGCAGGTTCTGCTCAGCAGCCTGGGGTCCAGGCCTGTGTCTGGGCTTTTGAGTAGAGAAGGGAGGGTGAAGTCACATCTTACAGAAGGAAACGTTGGTCCTTCTCTCAGATTGACACCAGGTTCCACCATGCGTGGGATGAGCTGGTCATTTTTACTTTTTAAAAATTTTTTAGCAGATTGAGAAAGAAGCAGAGTCATTTTTATTATCAACAATATAGTAAAATGGTATGCAAGTGCCATATATATTTATAAGATACATGATATACTGAGACTAGAAGAGGTTTTTCCTCCTTGAAAACCTTTTATAAATACTTACAATGTGAGTAGATGTCACTGTTTGAAATACTATGTTCATAGGTGAGCTGTGGCAACTCTAATCTGACTTTATATTCTTTAATATTAAGCATATGTATGATTCAGTGAGAAGTACATATCTTAGGGATAATTACTTGGGCTTATCACTTTTCAAGGGCCTACTGACAGCAGACTCCTGTATTTGCAGGCAGGATGTTACAATAAATGACACTTTGTCAGTCTGTCATTGTGACCTCAGCTTACTAAATGTAATAAATGCAGAGAGGCCTTCCTCAATGCCTCCATCTAAAGTCATTCCTTGTCTGTCTCTGTGTCTTTACCCCATTTACCATCGCATTAGCAAACCCAGATTCATGGATCACTATGAAAGCTTTGAGACAGACTGTGTTATGGTTCATTATTTCACTTCCAAGAAACCCAGTCAGCAGTGTCCTTTCTGATTCACCAGTGCAGGTTCAGCCTCCTTGGTGTTGCTGGAAGGGGCTTTCTTTCCATCCACCTGGATTTTACTTTCTTAATTTTTGTGTATCTCAAAACTTTCATAATGACCCACATATCTTGTTAATTTATTTCACCCACATTGCACCTTCCTGTTCCCCTAGATTATCAGGAAGTTCCATGAGAATAAGAACTTTGTGTCCCTAAAGCCTAAAACAGTATTTTCTCCACATAAGTCACTCAGTAAATGGGTAAAAAGTAATAAATCAGAAAATAAGGGAATCCTCTGGTCACTGGAAGAATCATGCATTCATGTGTTTAAAAATGAGAGATTCAGAATAGCCCACAAAGTTGATGCTGGTAATAGAAAATGTTTATTTCAGTTTGGTTTTAATAGGAGACAGAAAAAGGGTTCTAGAAAAAGGGCAGCCTTGGTTCATTCCCAGGAGTGATAATCAGTACTTTAGTTTTCAGTGGAATATCCTTGGCAGTTCCCAGGCTAGAATTGGGGCGGAAAAGGTTGAAAGTACACAGAGAAGGAATTTACCAGTGAAATGCCTGCGATCTTCTGAACCCCAGTAGTACTAGGTTCTGTGATTCTAGAAGTGTGGAGCTAGAGAAGAAGCCTGTTCTCTGAAGACATAGGGGAAACTCCTCAATCAGGAACCAAGTAACCCTTGATTAGTCAAAAACAACAAAGATTTGATGCCCATTTGTCATGTGATCTGTTTGCTTACAGTATGATTTTTTAAATAGATTTTATCTTTGTATCTTCATACATAACATGGCGCACATAGTGCTAACCTCAACAATAGTCATTATTCAATTTATTTTCTTAAATTAATTTCAGATGCCTAATTTAACATTTTTAGCCATTGGTGTTATTGGTGTTTTGTTATCTTATTTTTTTTTTCCTTTGTCTTCGGCTTTTCTTTCTTTCTTTCTTTCTTTTCTTTTTTTTTTTGTTTTATTTCAATGTTTTGTTTTAGAACATACTACCTTATCACCATTTATTTGTTACTTGAGTGCTGATACTCCCAAAATATGAGACAAGTTAATGAGATTTAATCACAGTAAGGGGTTGGAAGTATGCTAATATATATGTAATACCTTTTTAAATTAAAAAACTGCAGCAAATCAGATAATACAAGAGGCTTTAATTACATGGCACTCATGCTTCTGAAATGAAACCAGTTTGAGTGGCTGTTGTTGACTTTGGCTGCACATTAAATTTGGCTGAACTTATAAAGAAAAGTCTCACTTGTCATTATATATAGTCTTGTTCTCTAAAGTAACTCAATTATGCAATCTTCCACGCAAGCAGAGACAGCAGAAATGACCTGAAGTTACCGATTTTCAAATAACCTTTATAAACAGACAAGGATATCTGCAAACATGAACGAGTTTCAATGTTCTTGGAGTTATTTTCAGAAAGAAAATGATAAAACACTTTTTTTTTTTTTTTTGAGACAGAGTCTTACTATGTCACCCTCGGTAGAGTGCTGTGGCGTCGCAGCTCACAGCAACTCTTTGGCTTAAGTGATTCTTTTGCCTCAGCCTCTCAAGTAGCTGGGACTACAGGCGCCCACCACAATGCCCGACTATTTTGTTGTTGTTGTTGTTGTTAATTGCAGTTGTCATTGTTGTTTAGCAGGTCCAGGCTGGGTTCAAACCCGCCTGCCTCAGTGTATGTGGCCGGCACCCTAACCACTGAGCACAGGCACTAAGCCATGAAACGCTCTTAATTTAGATATTCCTAATAGTACCCTTTCATGTGTGTGAAAATATTCAGCCAGTACTTACTTCCATAGGTTTCTCTTTTTTTGACTTCTTATAAATTCAAGTCTTAAGTATATTTTATATTTAAAATGGCACTAAAGCTTGGAAGATCAGGAGTTCAAGGAGAACTTGAAATAAAAAATTCCTTTTTGACACAGGACTGTGTCCACAGGTTTCTTTATCCATTTGTTTTAGATGCAGTGGAAATGGGAAAGAGGCTGGATGGATTTCCCGGTCACGAGTGCCTGGCATCTGTCAATTAGACCTGACCCCCTCCGATGCAAAGGACCACTGGGTGTTTCACAAACTGTATTTTTTTTCCTTTCTCTAAATAAGTTATTAAATTAAGATGATCTACCTTAATTTACTATATTAATGAAATCATAAAACTATAAATGATGTCTGCATTTCTAGAAGTTTTCAAATTCATAAATTAAGATTTTATATTTTCAAATAAGTCCCCTAATTCCACTTTTATAAATGGTCTGCCAATCAAAACTAAGACTTTACTTAGTTCAGGATATGTTTAAGTGTATGCAAAAGCATATTTGATTATCTCATTCTTCTCGCCATAAGCAATCGTCATTGCTTTTACTCATTGTATGTTTGCCAAAATATCTAAAAATATTTATACTTTATGTGGGGGTGAGGATAGTGAGAGTGTCCTGTTTTTGTTTTTTGTTTTTGTTTTTTTTTTTTTTTCACATACCTCTAAACCTCCAACCTACACGTAAACTTCTAGTTCCATTCATATTTCTCTTCCCTTTTTCTTCTCGGGTTTGCTTTTCTCTTTTTTCTCCACATACTTCTAAATATTGCTGTTAAATCTTTCTGACTCACCTGGCTCTTTCCTTGGAACAAGTTCGTCACCCTAACAAATGTTGGGAGAAGAGCCCCTTGTAGATGGGACCTCCAGGGGACTGCAGGGCCAAGGAAGAGGATGGCCACTCTGACGACTGTCCTCGATGGGCTGGAAGACGAAAACTGTGTGCCATAGACATGGCTTCTGTCAAGAACATCTTTACACATACAATTATATTTGCATTGGTACCAATTCAATTGCCAAATAAAATATTTCTTTATTGAAAGATTCTCTACCAAGAGCCTTGGAGTGTATTCTGACTGAATATTTTAACATACAAAGATTAGTTTACACTCAATGCTTTACCTCATCTAATTTGTAAATGGTGATAATATCTATAATGCCTAACAACTTAAAATCCTTTATAAACAAAAATCCTAAAATATCTATTATGACATCACTTGATGTGTAGCTTTTCCCCCATACATTACTTCATGAAACAAATATTTTTTTATTTATCTTTTTTATTGTTAAATCATAGCTGTGGACATTAATGCAATCAAGGGGTACAATGTGCTGGTTTCATATAAAATCTGAAATATTCTCATCAAACTGTTCAACGTAGCCTTCATGGCATTTTCTTAGTTATTGTATGTAGACATTTGTATTCTGCATTTAGTAGGTTTCGCCTGTACCCATTCTAAGATGCACATAGGTGTGGCCCCACCCGTTACCCTCCCTCCACCCTAACCTCCCCCCTCCCTTTCCCTTCCTTGGCCCTTTCCTCATAGTCTTGTGGTATAGTTGGGTTATAGCCTTCATGTGAAAGCTATAATTTAGCTTCATAGTAGGGCTCAGTACATTGGATACTTTTTCTTCCATTCCTGGGATACTTTACTAAGAAGAATATGTTCCAGCTCCATCCATGTAAACATGAAAGAGGTAAAGTCTCCATCTTTCTTTAAGGCTGCATAATATTCCATGGCATACATGTATCACAATTTGCTAGTCCATTCGTTCTTTTGCATGGATAAAATGTAAGTCATGTGAAGAATCACACTGTGAGCAGAAATCAGGTCGATGTCTCCTGATACTTGGTGGGGTTCAGTTCCCACTGTTTTACAGTTTTGGGGAACATTATCCTTCTGTTTTAATATATTGGAATTGGCAGTGTACATAGAGAAATAGTTGGATACTAGTTTTATAAAAGGCTAAGTAGTTTTCTAAGAGATATTCAGCAATTATGGTGAGTATTCAGCATATTAAGTAATTTTCTGAGGGATATTCAGCAAACAGGATAATTTAGGGACTCACTGCCAAAAATATCCTCAGATGAAATGTGAGTTTATGAAGATTTGGTAATTTTGATTCTATTTAACCCTCATGCTTGCACTGTTCTCCTACATTTCAATTCTGTTATGTTTTTCTATTATGTATCCTTACAAATTTATCACATCCAGAATGATGTGGCTGAAAAAGAGTATTTGAAAGCCTCTAGCACTAATTCTATAAGAATATGATGTTGTCTTTTTTAAAAACTGGAGATAAGAGTATCAAAAATGTTTTGCATTGATCTAGTGTAAGAATCCGGTGTCCTGATATTTGATTGTAGGCCAGAAAAGAGGCTACTACGTCAGACAGCTTTGCTTAACAGCAGTTAGAAATGTCAGAAGCGTGCATTACATTTTCACTTCTCTCACAACATGGCTCGGATCTTATACAACAACCCCAGATGTACAATGAAGTCCTTTCCAACTACCCGCCTGTGTGCAATGGGGAGGAGCCACTTCAGGTAATGGCAAGAGAAATACATACTGTTTTTTACCCCCAACATGTCATCTGCCAATAAATACTTAAGGCCACTTGTCCTGTTACTCAGTACAAGGATCAAGGGGTTACTGGTAGTAAAACAAAATCGTGTACAATAGTTACCTTTGACAAGTTAACATTAGGACATTAGGGTGTGGGGATTTCCTTACTTATTCGCGTCTCCACCAGGGGATGTGTGGGTCCTGAGAAAGAAAGTTACATCAGTATCTTTAACTGCTCTAATGATATGAAGGGAGGGGATCAAAGTTACTTGTTAAATAGGAACGAGAAATTGCCCTCTCATTGGTATCATTTAGCTTTTTGTTATCTCCCAAGGCACAGATAAGGAATACGTGGCTAAACGTGACTGACATCTCAGAAGTGTAGCACAGGTGACGTCAAATTGTTAAAGGACTGATTGTGTAGGGTTCTTGTAAGTATAGTATTGCCCATTAAACATTATCCAGATGTTCATTACTTGAGTGTGTTGTCCACCGACCAGGCTATCTGGAGAGCACGTAAAATGCCCCACAGGGCCTGCTTGGTGACTCACACCTGTAATCCCAGCACTTTGAGGGACAGAGATGGGAGGATTGCTTGAAGCCAGGAGGTCAAGACCAGCCTAGGTAACATCAGAGAGGCCCCATCTCTACAAAAAATTTTCCAAGTTAGCTAGACACAGGGCACATGCCTATAGTCCTAGATATTGAGAGGCCGAGGCAGGAGAATGGCTTGAGGCCAGGAGTTCAAGGCTGCAGTGAAGTCCAGGGCCACAGTGACTCTCCTTCTCAAAAAAAGAAAGGTGGGAGGGCGGCGCCTGTGGCTGAAAGGAGTAGGGCGCCGGCCCCATATGCCAGAGGTGGTGGGTTCTAAACCCAGCCCTGGCCAAAAACTGCAAAAAAAAAAAAAAAAGGTGGGGGGAGGGAGGAAAGGGGAGAGAGAGAGAAAATGTATACATACAGGTATGACATTATTTCTTTAAAAAGAAGGAAATCTGCCATTTGTGATAACATGGAAAAACCTGAAGGACAATGTGCATAGTAAAGTAAACCAGGCGCAGAAAGACAAATACTGCCTGATCTCGCAAATCTGGGGAATCTAAACAAAAACTAATCATAGTACAACAGACTGTGACTACCAGTGGCCAGGAGGTGAGGGACCGGAGATACTGATCAGAGGATACAAACTTTCTGTCTTAAAATCTCTGGAGACCTAACATACAGCCTGGTGACTGAAGTTAATAATAATGTATTATATGCTTGAAATTGGCTCAGAGCGTAGATCTCAAGGGTTCCCAACCCAAAAGAGTCCCTGACACGATGGATGTGTTAATTAGCTTGATTGTGGTAAGTCCATTTCACAAAGTATACATATATCAGAAGATCACGTATTTTCTTGTCAATTATACCTTAATAAAACTTGAAGAAAAAAAGAACGTAATCCTTCAGTTCTTAATTCTGATTCTGTTTCACAAAATTAACCACTGACCAACAATGTCCCTAAAGATGCTATAACAGGGTCACAGATGAACAAGCAATACACCCAGTGAAGAGCAGTGAGTAAATCCAGGGAACGTAGGACTTGTGCCGTTTACTCTCCTCCTTCCTTTCGGATAGAAAAATTTGAAAATGCTCATTGAAAGCAGTAAGAATTCTTACAGTCTAGTAAGATCTGTGGAATAGCTTTTAAAGGATAGTGTTAGCCAGTAAGTTAAAGTCAATGAAAATTTTGTAGGACAAATGCAGTTTTTTTCTAGACCTATTGCTTAATAGCTTTTTTAAAAAGTATGTCAGAATCTCACAAACCTATTCAGCAAAAATTAGAATGCCTTCACAGTATACTGTTCAGTCATTTCTTTTTAACATTAAGAATGTTTATTTAATAGCATGAAAAAAATTCATGATAAGAATAAATTCAAGTTAGAAAATAGGTTTACCATAGGATTGCAGTTTTTAAAAAGTTGCTTACCATTTAGAACCCCAATTTTTGTCTTCCATAGCATTCCTCACTAACAGTAAGCAGGGCTCCCTAAAAGAAAATGGCTGATTTCCAAGTTGGAACAGGGAAAAACAAGGAAACCCCATGTTATCCGCCAAGGACAAGCAAGCTTTCAATGCCCAGTGGGATTGTATCAAAAGGGCACCCATGCCCGGCTGATGTTGTTACCACTGGCCTTATTTGGCACATTTGAGCATCAAGATTGTGGGTAACTGAAACATTGGGTCTACAAAATTCCATCAGTTCATCATGATTGTCACATAAGTCATGAAAATTCTCTGTCCCCATCTGAGGTGGCATTAAACCAACTCCTTACTTTGCATATTACTAAGTGGAGGGAAGATGCTTTTATCCTGCCTTTTCGGTAGACCTGTATTTCTGAGGAAACAGTAGCCTCAGTTAATGAGTCAAACTCAACTTGATGGAAGAATGCCAGCTAATTCATGCAGATAATAAATAGAAATATAAAATCACCATTTCACAGCTATAATGAAATTACTGACTCAGGCAAGGATTATCAGTTGGTGTTAAAATTATTAGGTGATCAATTGGTGGGGAAATATTTAGTGGATGTGGTTTACCCAAGTAACATATAAAAAATTACATTCTTATCACAAGTTGGAAAATGTTAAGTGTACAGTGGCAGAGGAGGGATGAAGCTAAAATTGGACAATGAAGAGAAAAACCATTACCATCCTAATGCACTGATCAAATTTAGCCCCCAGAATGGTGGGTCAGCCAGATATTATTCATCTCCCAGTGAATTGCCTGCGGTATGCCCATGTCATCTATGCTACACTCTCAACTAAAACATTTCACTTGAATCTATTAAGACTTTACATGTAGCTTTCAGTTTGTAGAACATATGTAGGAGCATAAAAGTTGCTACAAAGAAGCAACCAGACAAATCCAGAAGATGAAACATTTGACAAGATAGATTGAGTCACTGGAGTCATGAAGAGACTTCTAACTTAAAGGAGAGGGAGGGAAGCAGCCAGAGTGGTGTCTCTGGATGGGATCCTGGTTTGGATAGACCAGCTGTAAATGACACTTGGAAGGCAATTTGTGAAATATGGACAAGGTATATTGAAAATTATGATTGATTTTTGTCCAGTGTGACAATATTTTTGCTACGCTTGACTTCACTCTTATTTCCACACAACTCTTTTGTTTATTCTCCATGTACTAAGAGAACTCAGCGTGAAATTACCCTGTGTTTTCTGTTTATGCTGCCGAGTTTCCCTATTGCACCATTATTCACTTCTCTGAGGGTGTGTCCCTGAAATGGACAACAATCCCTGTCACTTTGTCACTTTGTACCTCTTCATGTGGGATGCCTTTTTTCTCACTGACTCTTCATAATCTCTTGTAGCCATTCATTTCCTGAAGTCCTGCCTACATTCCTCTATTTTCTTCTCCTCTCTCTCCCTCCCTCACTCCCTTACACTATTTATCGTAAGTCTTTTTAAGTATCTTCTTTCTTAACTAAGTCCAAAAATCCTCATTGTGATATTTAATCTTCAAATTGTTCAGTTGCTTATGATTGTGATTAAAATCCTGTCTCATCTGTGTGAATGCATCTAACTGGCTCTCTTACTTTTGCAGTAATTTAATGCTCTCATTGGAATGCAGCCTACTTGTCAGTCTCTCCCCTCCCCATGCATTTGTCAATAATAAATACTTCCCCATATTTTCATTGTACTTAGTTTCCAGTTCCTTCAATGTCTGTCAAAGGGGCAAAATGTTCTGTTTTCTTTGTCTTTTTTGTTCTGTTTTGTTTTGTTTTTTGTTTGTTTGTTTTTGAGACAGAGTCTCACTCTGTCACCCTGGGTAGAGTGCTATGGCATCACAGCTCACAGCAACCTCAAACTCTTGGGCTTAAGCAATCCTCTTGTCTCAGACTCCTGAGTGGTTAGTACTACAGGTGCCTACCACAACATCTGGATTTTTTAATTAAAGACGGGGTCTTGCTCTTGGTCAGACTGGTCTCTAACTCCTGTGCTCAGGCAATCTACCAGTCTTGGCCTCCCAGAGTACTAGGATTACAGTGATGAGCCACTGTGCCTGGCCATTTTCTGGATCAAATTCACCTAAGAAAATTGACTCTGGTGAAGAACCAATGTTGAAAGATAAAATGAAAATTATGATACAGTGAAAGTAACTAATATCTTTGAAGCTTCCTACTTATTTATTTCGCAATCTGAATACATAGACCAGTGTATAGTTAGGATTACTAATATATGGCAGATTGAGCTTTTTACCCTTGTTAAGTCTCTAGCCTTTCTCCCTGTCCCCACAGTGTGTGTTTCATCAATTTCAGAACAGTCCATGTCACTCCACGTAGCCTGGTGGCATGAACATTGCCCTGGAGTCCAACGTATTTCAGTTAATTTCCACTTCTATCACTCACTCCTGGGTGGCTCTGGAAAAACTACTCAGAATTCTAGTATCTTCATTTTTTAAATGAAATCGATCAAACACCCAGAGGGCAATTAGGAAGCACTTAAAATTAACTTGACTCCCTCTTGCACATGCCTTGTACACAGAGGTGATCAATAAATATCTGTTGCTGTAGGAAAAAATAAATTAAAAAAAAGAAATAGAAGCTAATAATATCTTCCAAGGGCAATAAAATTAAAAGTTATGTAAATATCTTTGCATATTTGTTAACTGCACTCCTCTTTCCATCCCAAGAGCAGCTGTAGTTTCTCTTCCCTCTCCTTTTTACTAAGATTGGCTCCAAATTTCATTTCATGTACTGTGTAATTCAAAAGCCCTTCCCAACATTCCCCACTTCCATGAGCATCCTTGCCTGAAACTCCTTGCTTCTGTTTAATTTGCTCCGTCTATGGATGCTTGTTCTTCTGCCCTTCATATGCAGTTCCTATTCATACCACATTGACACAGATATTGACCTTAGAGATATCTGTGGTTTCTGCACCCTCCCTATCATTCTGAAAAAGAAAAGCATAAAAAAAAAAAAGAACCTCTGCACACAGGGCCTTCTTGCTATTGGCAGCCAACTTTAGTAAAAGGAGGTTGCAGGGAAAGGAGAAATGTATATTCCAGCATTACAAACAACTGCAATTTGATACTCAACATTTCTATTTTCAAAAGTCCTTCTAACTGTCCCTCCCTAGGGATTTTTCTCTGGCAGCCTGGTCCATGCCACACTCCCAGGCATAAGCTATCACAGCAACTCCGTGCTCTCTGTAAAGAGTAGATGCTTCCTGGCCATCCAAATTCTCTTTCTGCTAAGTAGAGCTGATTACTTATTTTGTGCCTCAAGTAGTAAACTTAGCCCCTGAGCCAAATCAACTGAAGTCCTCAGCAGAACTAAGCAAGGTGGGGGAGGAGTTTGTTCAATGGGATTTGCCTTCCTTAGAAGTTGTAGTAAATGATATTTTCCCCATCCATTACACCATGGTTTGGATCTTGTTCTTGATGACAATAAGGCTACAACATTGCAGAGTTTCTTAAATGCCATTTAATTAGAATCTATAAACCTAAGAATATGGAACTACCTCAATATAAACCAAAGAAGTACAAAACACCAAGAATCAGGGCTACGTGCAAGTACAATTTGCTGTCAAGTGTTCCCAAATAGCTTAAAAAAAAAAAAGAAAAGACCTTGATAAATACTGTTCAAGGTCTGCTCTTACTAGCAAATGGCCTTGATCTTGGCTGTTTGGTCCAGTGTTGTTCCAGGCTCTGTATCTAACCTGCTGGCTTATGTTGACTTTGGAAGCTTTATCGCTCTTCAGTGACAAATATTTGGCATTTCTAAGTTTTCTAATACACACACACACACATACACCAACCTCACTTCTGATACCTGTCATGAGTTTAGTATAAGCCTATTAATGTTATAAGCTTTGACAAGTGTGCCATTTCACAGTGACAAAACAAAGAAGGAGAAATAAAAGCCTCAATTCCATTTACATATCTCTATAGAACCAACCTTGAATCCTCATTCTTTATTTGAAACTTATTTTCCAAGCTCTTATGAAATTTAATGTGTGACCAGCAACATGTGAACCCAAAATGAAACAGAGGGAGGCTGCAGTGTGAAAAAATAGTCTGTCCTCAGACTTCACAATATCTAGAATCAGTTGAACAACCAAGAAAAACAGCTAAAGAATCAGTCCCATGACTTCAGATGCTTGCACCAATTTCTCAGTTAAATTCTATTAGATTAGCTTCGTAGCAATGAACTTGTCAGATTGCCTGTTCAAAGTTGTTTATTTCTCCAGCATCTGTGTCTCCTGCAGGTCTCCGTGGGAGCAGTGTGGTGTACAGATGCAGCCAGGTTTAGGCTAAAGAACATGACGATCACCTCAATCCCACTCTTCATTCCACTGCTGACTATCTCAGTGACAACTTAGGCAGAGCCCCTCTGAGAAACATTACACAGCATAATAAATAATAAATGTTTATGTGTCTATTATCTATTGATTTATCTTTGTTTTGCTCACTACTGTCTACAAAATAGAAATCATGCTTGTTCTAAATCATTCCAAACTCCGTTTATATCTTAGGGAGATAGCCCTTTTTATGTAATCTGGAATTTGATGAAAATTACCCTAATGGTACTCTCATGATCCTAGAGTCCTCTCCCAAAACTCCTGTTAACATTTGGTCATAATAACAATGGGTCACGGAGAAGCCTGCTTCTATTTCTCCAAACAAGAAATGAATGTTGATCTGTCCTTCTGAAGATTTTTTTCAGCTTTGTAACACTTTGAGATTTCACGGGGATTATGACCAGGAAGGCAAGAAATAAAACAAGTACAGACAATGTGTTTTTCTTAGTTCTGTATATCCTTAGTTAAGTGTCATTTAAATCCTTTTCTTTAGATGAATTGTCTGTGGTTTGCTTAGTTAACTCCATCTACGCTGTTCTGCATATTGACCTAGTATTGTGATAATAACTAAGATTTGCCCTTTCTGCTTTATTTTTGAACTCTAGACAAAACTTTTCTTTTTTTTTTTTTTTTGAGACAGAGTCTCACTCTGTCACCCTGGGTAGAGTGCTGTGGCATCATAGCTCACAGTAACCTCAAATTCTTGGGCTCAAATGATCCTCTTGCCTCAGCTTCCTGAGGAGGTGGGATTACAGGTGCCACCACCATACCCCACCAGTTTTTTCTATTTCTTTTTTTTTTTTTTAGTAGAAATGGGGTCTGGCTCTTACTCAGGCTGGTCCTAAACACCTGAGCTCAAGCAATCCAGCCACCTTGGCCTCCCAGAGTGCTGGGATTACATGGGTGAGCCACCACATCCATCCCCAAAACTCTTTTTTATTTTTTTATTTTTTATTAAATCATAACTGTGTGCTTTGACGCATTTATGGGGTTCAGTGTACTGATTTGATATACAATGTGAAATGTTTACGCTGAACTAAGTAATATAATATCACAATTATAATATCACAATCATTTCTTAATAGTTTTGAAATGTACCATTGCATCATGCACATTAGGTGAGGTCCCCCCAAATGCCCTCCCTCCTCCCATGTCCTCTCTCCCCGCCCCTCTCTCTCCTCTTCCCTTTGGTCCTCAAACTCTTCCTAGTCTTTTTGGGGTTTATCTTAGTTCATAGGTAGACTTCATCCTTTATACTCAGAAAGCAGGATTTTTACGAGAGCAAGACCTCTTCTAACCTGACATTGTATAATGCAGCATATTAGACAAGACAGAAGACCCCCCAGACTCAGGAGAGGGCAAGTCAATGCCGCCTTTCATGTGCCCAACTGTATTTTTCCAGAGACGTCACTCTCAGATAAACAAGTTATACACAAAAGGACATTTCTAAAGGCCAAGCTGGATTCAAAGAGTGACACAGAGCCTTACATCTAAGGTTCAGAGTCATTACGGCAGCTCACTAGGAAGTTCTCTCGTTTTTCTTGTGTGGAATTAAGGGCATCAGCACAATGCTGTTGGCCTGTTTTAGGAATCCATTTCGCTTGTTAAATGGCTTCAAAAATACCCATTGTAGATTAAGATAAGCTATCTCGTTAGACATTGTGGGCCGTTGGATAGGAAGAAATAATTCTTTCTAAAGCAATTAGTATCTGTATTTGTATCCAAGGGTAATAATAAATGCCAGAAATAAACTCTCAGGGTCTGGCAGTTGTGCTTTATCTACTTTAATATACAGCAAATGCTTATTCTTGTTTTTTAATCCCGTCTTTCTCCACTAGCATCTAAGGACCAGCTCGTAGTACCTAATAAGTACAAATTGCTCGTGAAGTCCAAAGTTTTGCTGATAGTATCAGCAGATTTCAAAACAACAACCTGAGCAAAACTGCTTGATCTGTTTCGAGCTACGGCTTACAAAGCAAGCTACCTTCACAAACTTGTTTTATTAGCTTTGGAATCAAGCCATTAACTGAGGTGACTCTCAGATGCCAAGGCCCTGCAGATGGAAGTTTCCCAGGCAGGGTGCCGTGAACAGGTGACTGCAGCGCAGGGAGCAGCAGCCCTTGGCAGGCTGGTTGGCTACCTGAACCCCCAAAACCCCTGGCCAATGACCAGCTTCAAGCAGGCTCTCGTATTTACCCCCATGGGTCTACGTTTTGTACATGTACCATGATGGGAAAACAATTAAGATGTACTCATCTAGATAATAGCTATCATCAAATTTTTAATGTGCAGGTTGGAAGGGCAGCTTGTCTAATACCTGAACAAATTTAATCAACAAATATATTAATTTTCTAACAACATCAGGGTTCTAGAACATTGATCTCACCCACCAATTTTTTTTTTTTTTTTTTTTTTTTACAATTTTACAATTTAAAAATTTTCATTAGCATTAAGTACATTCACTCTGGTATGTAATCATCACCATCATCCATCTCTAGAACTTTTTCATTTTGCAAAACTGAAACTATATATGGGCGGCACCTGTGGCTCAAGGAGTAGGGTGCCAAACCCATATACCAGAGGTATAGGGTTCAAACCCAGTCTCGGCCAAAAACTGCAACAACAACAACAACAATAACAACAACAACAAAAAACCCTGAAACTACCCATTAAAAAACAACTCCTCATCACCCCCTCCTTCCAGCCATCATATTGCCTTGTTTTTTTCTTCTTGAGGCAGAGTTTCACTCTGTAGAGTGCTATGACATCATAGCTCACAGCAACCTCAAACTCTTAGGCTCAAGTGATCCTCTTGCCTCAGCTTCCCAAGTAGATGGAACAACAGGTACCTGCCACAATACCTGGTTCGTTTTTCTCTTTTTGGTAGAGACGGGGTCTTGCTTTGCTCAAGCTGGTCTCCAACTCCTGAACTCAAACAGTCCAACTGCCTCAGCCTGCCAAAGAGCTAGGATTGCAGGTGTGAGCCACTATGCCCAGCTTCTATTTTCTGTTTCTATGAATTTGACTTGAAGCACCTCATACATGTGAAATCATAAAGTACATTTCTTTTTGTAACTGGTTTATTTCATTTAGTATAATGTCCTCAAGGTTCATTTTTATTATAGCACATGATAGAATTCCCTTGTTTTTTAAGACTTAATACTATTCCATTGTTATGTATATAACACATTTTGTTTAACCTATTTATGTTTTGTGGGTGTTTTTATTACTGAAACAGACAATTAGAGCCCATGGAGCAAGATCTGGGGACCTAGAAGCCACGGTATTATGATCTATTTTCATTTGTTAGTCTTCTTAGGTAAAAACATCAGCTTGTAAGTCAACTACCAGTCTGGATCTTTTACCTTAGTAATGTATAATGGATACTGGGTAAGGAAAATGATGCAAAAATTATTAAAGGCTAAAGAACTTGAATGTCTGTAATATTGAATAAAATGATGGTTGGGTTCATTGAAGAATTGTATTTGGAAGACTCCTGGCTGCCAGTGACTTAGTGACTGTCTTCCAGACTCAGAGAACCAGGGGAGCAGGTAGAGAAGGATCTTCTAGGAAAACAAAACAGCTGGAACCAGAAACTCCAATGCTGTGGAGACCTTCTCTCTTGCAGTGTCTACTTCTGTCTGTCTGTGGGCCTCACCCGTGTCTGTGCAGACTAGCTTTTTCTGTGTGGCAGAAGACACATGTAACAGCTTCAGGACCTGCCTGAGCTTTAAGAACCTTCGATAAACCTGTATTTAACAGCCTTCAAAGAGGGGAGCCCTTGCTAAAGTTCACTTCAGATGTGACTGTGAGGACAATGCATCCCCACTGCCCAGAGGGTAGATCCAGGGCCCCCAGAAAAGACAGAAAATTCTTCACAGAGATCATAATTGAGGTCAACTAAGGACACACACAGGAAACACACTGACGCGTGCACACACACTGCCGCAGCAGAGACGGCTTAGGTACTAATTCCTGCCCATGAGATTCCATCTTTGCTATGGAGCAGTTACTACTGTCTTCCTTCTATTCTGAACGTGGGTATTTTGGAGTTTAGTTTCATTTTTGCCTTTTATTTGTTTGTTTGTTTGTTTTGAGACGGAGTCTCACTATGTTGCCATCAGTAGAGAGCTGTGGCATCACAGTTCACAGCAACCTCAAACTCATGGGCTTAAGTGATTCTCTTGCCTCAGCCTCCCAAGTAGCTGGGACTGCAGGTGCCCACCACAACATCCAGCTATATTTTTGTTGTAGTTGTCTTGTTGTTTAGCAGGCCTGGGCCAGGTTCAAACCTGCAGCCCCAGTGTATGTGGCCAGCACCCTAACCACTGACCTATGGGCACCAAGCCATTTGGGGGATTTTCTTTGAAAATCAATCTCACTCTGTTATCCTGGGTAGAATGCTGAGGTTCAAAGCTCATAGCAACCTCAAACTCCTGGGCTCAAGCAATCCTCTTGCCTTAGCCTCCCAAATAGCTGGGACTACAGGTGCCCACCACAATGCCCTGCTATTTTTACAAACGAGGTCTTGCTCTTGCTCAGGCTGGTTGCAAGCTCCTGAGGTCAGGCCATCCAACTACCTAGACCTCTCAGAGTGCTAGGATTACAGGCGTGAGTCACCATGACAAATGAAAAATTGCATATACTGCATTTAGAGTATATGATATAATATTTCGATATGTGCAGACATTGTGGAATGATGAAATTAAGATAATTAACATATCTACCTCCTTGACAGCCTTATGCCTTTTTGTAATGAGAACATTTCAAATCTATTCTCTCAGCAATCTTCAAGTACACAATACATTATTATTGACTGGAGTCACCGTGCTGTACAATAGATCCCCAGGTGATGCTTCTCCTGCCTACTTATTTCTTGGTGCCCTTTACCAACATCTCCCCACTCCTCAGCCCAGCCCTCAGCCCCTCGTAACCACTCTGTTCCTTTCTGCTTCAATGAGTTTGACGTCTTCAGATCCCACACACAAGTGCACATAAGCTCATGCATTTATCTTTTTGTGCCTGGCTGGCTTATGTCACTAAGCGTAATTATCCATGTTGTTGTAAATAACAGGATTTCCGTCTTTTTTTACAGCTGAAGACTATTCCATGTTCTCTACCCATTCACTCCCTGATGGACATTAAGGCTGATCCCGTATCTCTGCCATTGTGAACAGTGCTGCAGCAAACTGTGCAGACCTCGCTCCAAGGTACTGTTTTCATTTTCTTTGGACATAAACCTAAAGCTGGATTGCTGAATCATACTTAGTTCTATTTTTAATCTTTTGAAGATCTTCTATACTGTATTCTATAAGGACGCTATAATTTACATTCTTGCCAACAGCATACAAGATTCTCTTTTTTCCATGGGCCCACCAGTATGTACTATATTTTGTCTTCTTTATAAAACCCATACTTAGAGGTGTGAAATCATATCTTACTATGGTTTAAATTTGTATTTTCCTGGTGAGAACTTTTTAATGTATATGTTGGCCTTTTGTGTGTCTCCTTTTAAGAAATGTCTATTCAGCTCCTTTGCCCGTTTTTTAAATTGGGTTTTTGTTTTATTATCAAGTTCCTTATATATGTGTATTCTGGATACTAGCCTCCATCAGACATATGGTTTGCCAACATTTTCTCCCATTCAGTAGATTGTTTATTTATTCTGTTGATTGTTTCCTTTGCTGTGCAGAAGCTTTTGAATGTGGTGCAATCCTATTTGTCTATTTTTGGTTTTGTTGTCTGGGCTTTCAGGGTCATATTTGAAACATCTTTGTCAAAACTGGTATCAAAAAGCTTTTCCCCTAATGTTTCTTCTGCTAGTTTTGCAGCCTCAGGTCTTATTTTTAGTCTTTAATCCATTTTGAGTTGGTTTTGTGCATGGAGTAAGATAAGGGTCCAATTTCATTTTTCTGCATTGTGGATATCCAGTTTTCCCAACATCATTTACCAAAGAGTCTGTTCTTTCTCCATAGTATGATCTTGGCACTTTTGTCAAACATCAATTACCTATAGATGTATGGGTTTATACATCGGGCTCGCTATTCTATTTTGTTGGTCTATATTTCTGTGTTTTTTTGCGAGTACTATAGCTTTGTAGTAGATTTTGAGATCAAGAGGTGTAACTTATACAGTTTTGTTTTTTTTGGTTCACGATTTCTTTGAATAACCAGGGTCTTTTCTAGTTTCAAACAAACTTAGGATTATTTTTCAATTTCCGTGAAAAGTATTATTGGGATTTTGGTAGAGATTGCACTGAATCTATAGATCACTTTGGGTAGTAAGGACATTCTTACAATATTAATTTTCTTAATCCATGAACATAGACTATGTTTTCATACATTTGTGTTTTCCTCAATATCTTTCATCAATGTTTTATAGTTTTTGGCGTACAGACTTTTCACCTCCTCAGTTGAAACGTGAGTTTAGTTTCCCGACATCTTTAGCCTATTAGTGTGGTCTTTAGTGCCCTGGTCCTGCTGAGGACTCAGACAATTCAAGATTAATATTAAGTCCTCAAGAAAGGCCATGGCTCTAAATGAAAAATCCTCCCATCCCCAAAACAACTGTTACTAAGTGACTGCTGCCTTTCTCCTCGTAGGAACCATTGCCAGAAGGTCTCTGAGGCTTTGCACTGGAACCTCCTAGAAAAGGCGTGAAAAGGGGATGAGTGGGGAGGAGGGAGGCTGATGGGCTCATTGGCAGGATCTCACCTACTGCGCACAACGTAAGGGGTTCAGCACGCCCCTGAGTGAAAGGCTCAACTACAACTTGAACTTTACCTAAGAAATGAAAACAGTGTAACCTAAAAATTTGTCCCCTCATATTAATCTGAAATTTAAAAAGAAGAAGAAATTTAAAAAAAAAAAAAAAAAGAAAGAAAAGGGATGGGATGGGACATTGGTAGGGGATTTGTTAGAAAGCCCTCTCACTCTGTCATGGTAGCACAGCCTACAAGACAGAGAGAAACTCAGACACACACAGGGTCAGTCGGTCAGTTTGAGGATTCCAGGTTGTTTTATTCTTTAACCATCAGCCTTGTGGTAAATAGCACAGGCTTTGAAGCCAGACTTCCATTACTTGTCACAAATTACGTAACTTCCCTAAGTCTGTTTCCTCCTTTGTTAATAATACTACGTACTTCACATGGAAGTTGAGAGGGTTAAACGGGCAATCCATAAGAGCCTCCACACACCAAGTAGGCAATGAATTTACTGTTGTTGTAATTCTCGTTTGAAAATAATTGGGTGAAATTCAACCCTTGAGATATCAGTCTGGCTTAATAAATCAAGAGGTCTAATCCATGAAAAGTTCAATAGAATTGCGATGCCATTTTCCATCACTAAACTTTACTACTTACAGTGACTTCTAGGTGCTTTGTGTAACCACTGTCCTGACACATGGGTGGGAGGATATAGTGAAGTGTGGTGAAACCTGTAGAATTCTCATACTAGGCCAGGTGCAGTAATCCTAACACTGGAGGAGGCTGAGGTGGGTGGATTGCTTGAGCTCACGAGTTCAAGACCAGACTAAGCAAAAGACCCTGTCTCTACTAAAAATAGAAAAACTAGCCAGGCACTTTGGTGGGGATCTATAGTCCCAGCTACACGGGAGGCTGAGGTAAGAGAATTGTTTGACCTCAAGAGTCAGAGGTTACTGTGAGCTATGATACCAGGGCACTCTACCCAGAGTGAAAAGACTCTGTCTAAAAAATAAATAGATACACAAATAACTAAGTGAAATCCTCATACTGCTATGGTTTGAAGACCTATGCTGGGAGATGTTCCTCTGTGCCTGGTGAGATGATCCTCTGTAAGAAGTTGGGGGTCAGTTGTGAGAGCGCCCTTCAAGTTCTCTTTACTGGCAGCCACATGGTTTTCAAGTCCAGCTGTCCCCTGAAATCAATACTGACTTGCAAAGATATATTTACTTTGACTTTAGTCCTATTGGAATTCTGTGACCTTGGACTAAAATGGACAGTTCTCAAACATACTCTTTGTGAAGGTCAGAGTTAAGAGGTTTATCCTTAGAAATAGGAACGGGGAGAGCAGAAATAGGGTAAAGCTGTTCTCCAGGCTCTGAGACTTTTAGCTTATAGAGCTTGCGGTGGTGAGACTGGTTCGTCCCATCCTGAGTCATTCCCTAAATAAATTAATACACAATATTCCCATTTTTATGCCCATAACAATCTGAAACTCAGTGAATTAAGCAGACCCCAGTAATAACTGGCACTTCTGTAAGGTTTGTGCAGTGCTCTCCAGTATGTCAAGCACTGTTGCCTCCACCTAACACCCCTCCGAGTCCAAGTCTATCTCTCTCTACGGGTGGGGAGTCGGGGCGCAGGGAGCCAGACTTCACAGTTCGTGGACACAGGAGCAGGGAAGTGGACATGGGCTCCTGGTCCAGCACCCAGGCTCCAGTCTCTGTGACAGACACGCTCTGAGATGGCCCCAGCAGTCTCTGCCTTCTCCTGTTCATGGCCTCAGGTGGGATCTGATTTACTTCTAATAAATAGAATACAGCAGGTTGTACAACGACTGCAGGGTCCATTTGGGATGCTTTCTCTTGCTCATGTGGGTGGCTTCCTGTGGGGAAAGCTGGATTCCAGGCTGCAAAGCAGCCAGTGGAGAAGCTCGCCTGGGGGAACAGAGGCACAGACTTTGAGGTCAGCCAACAACTCGCCAGGGAGGCCGGAAACAGCTTCCTCAGCCCATGGCCCGGAGGTGACCACAGCCCCAGGAGAGACCTGAACCTGAGGCACCCAGCTGAGCAGGGCTGGACTCCTGTCCCACAGAAACCCTGAGTTTGTTGGTTATTGTTTTAAGCTACTAAGGTTTTGTTAGCAGCATTTGTTAAATGTATAGCAACAACACAACCACCGAGCCTAAACTGTACTGCTAGGATTTGGGGGTTTGTTTTAAAACAGCACAAGATAGCCCAATCAGAAGTTGCATGTCTTAGCAAGGCCTGTCGTTAGCTGGGCACTCAGCTGCCTGTGGAGCCTGTGTTGATTACGTATTCACTGCTTCCCTTAAACTGTTTTTTCTCTCAGAAAAATCCACTGGTCCTGTAAGTCTTCCTGGAATCCTGTGGACTTCTGTTTAATGAACAGTGGTCACAGCCAATAGTACAGGAACCGCAGGTCTGTGCACAGCAGGGGGATCCCCTGGGAGGAATTTCACCAGCCTGCCCTCCCCATCAGGTTCCTTCCCTGTCTTTTATAAATTTTTTATCCTTTCTTTTCACTCGTGTGTGTGTGTGTGTGTGTGTGTATGTGTGTGTGCGCGCGCGCACGCGCACGTGCACACATAGAAAATCCACTTGCAAACTTCTTAGCATCTGACACAAATTAACAGAAATTTGTTCTTGGATTCCTACAAAATCATCAGATTGTTTTCATGTGGGCTCAGTACTTTTCTCAGCATTCGTCAATGTGGCTTAGAAATCCCGAGGAACTGTAATACACGTAAGATCTTGTCCATTCAACGCATACATTTCATGGATAAATTTTGAGCATAAGAACCTGTTTGAAGGATCTGTCAGTCAAAATAGAGGCCCAGCAGCATTTACTCTGTGAGGCACAATACTGGTTCCCTAAGTCTTTGTCCCACAATCATGGACTTGGCATTCACAATTTGGCCATTCAGGAAGGTCTCCTGGTTGCTCTCTACATGTATTAATTTGTGGTTTTTCCTCCTAACGTTCTTGTATGGGAGCAAGGCCTCACCTTGAAAGTAGGCACCAGGCCATCTGCCCAGCAGCAGTATACTAATGCAATGCTTTGTGGCAGGCATATTTTATGAAGGAATTTTATGTTACAGTGATGTTTATAAATAATAAAGGTGGTCTTAAAAATATGTCTCTACGGGCAAAGGAGCTCCTGGACCTTTGTTTTTGTTCTCATGGTCCTTCTCAAATTCCTTTGGCCTATTTTATTTTTAGTTTTCCATGTAGAGTTGATTATTGAGTACTTGAAATGCTTTTTTCCCTGCTCTTATTTTGTACGAATGCAGAATACGTCTGAATTACTTATATCTGTGTGTGTATGGTATGTGTGTATTTTAACGATGCCATATATTTGGACAAGGCTTCAGTTTCCCACATTCATTCCCATCAGCCTTGTCATTACCCTTAAGTGACTTTAGATTCAAAGGCTATTTGATTTACCAAGAATATAGCAATTGTTACACCATTTCACCTGAGGTAACCAAGGTAAACACTTCGTTAGCCACTATTGACTCTAGGTCATCTGCCAAAATTTCAAACACCATGAGACAGCATTGGAAGACGTCCAGTGAAGTTTCTAGTTTGGAGCACTGAACACGGGATGTTTTGCGGGATACATACGGCAAGTAAGGGTTGGTAAGAGCTAACGAGTTTTGAGGAATAAAGCAAACAACTTCAAAGGAAACACCCCTTGCTATTTTCTAAGTGAGTAGTCACCTTGTAAAGGCAACGATCAAGACCCTGGTGCAGGGCCAGTCTCCGAAGAGCACTTGTCCCGAGATCTGACGTCTTCACCCTGCTAAGAGAGTCTCACCCAGGTGCCATTAGAAATTCTCACACCTGTGATCCCAGCACAACAAGAGGCCAGGGTGGGAGGACCTCCTGAGCTCAGGAGTTTGAGACTAGCCTTATAGCCTGAACAACAGTGAGATTCCATCTCTAATAAAATAGAAAAACTAGCTGAGCATTGTGGAGGGCACCTGTAGTCCCAGCTACTCAGGAAGATGATGCAAGGGGATCTCTTGAGCCCAAGAGTCTGAGGTTGCTGTGAGCTGTGACACCATAGAACTCTACTGAGGGCGACAGAGTGAGAATCTGTCTCCAAAAAATAAATCTTCTAATATAGGAGGAAGTCTTTTTATTCTGCGATTAGAAGTTGAACTTTAAATATGAACACCCAAAAGATATAATATTTCAAATCCACCTGTAGGTTTATGGGGATTTGGAATTACATTCTTCTGGCCTTCTAAAATGATTGGACTTGACTCTGAATGCCTGGAAGGCAGGGGGTGAGTCTCCATTTCTGTAAGTCACTGCTCCCAGGCTGTGGCTGGTATGTGAGACTCAGTAGCCCTCCACTCTTCCCTGAATGAAAGACTGCCACTGGTAAATGCGAAGGGGGCACCAAAAATAAAACACACTTCATACTTTTGCCTTGCCTTATTCTCAAATATCAGACTAAAATAATCCTAGATCCAGCCAGCAGACCCCTGTGAGTCACTGTGGTTGCATGAATGCCATAGGTGCTGGGTGGTTAGGACACTTGTCATCCAGTACCACGGTGTGCATGTAACTACAGCTCACCAGGTGGGGCTGCAGTTTGTTCTGTATCCCTACAGTCCTGAACTTACCTGCTCACCCAGAGGAAAGAGCGAGTAGGGAGGGTCCTAGATACGTACAGTTATTTATGTTTCCTTCCTTCACATCTGTCACTACCTGTGTTACACCTTAGATTCCCAGAACTGTTAATGTAATTGAAAGATCATACCCTTTGACTAACATGTCCTCTTCCCACCTACCCTCGACTATCACCGCCTACCACCAGCTCCTGGTAACCACCACTCGACATCTGCTTCCAGGAGTTCAACTTTCTTGGATTCCACATAGAAGCAAGATCACACAATATTCGTATTGCTGCATCTGGTTTGTTTCACCCAGCCTATTATCCTCTAGGTTCATCTATATTATCACAAATGGCAAGATCTCCTTTTTGTGGCTAAATAATATTCCATCGAATGTATTTACCCCATTGTTTTTATCCACATATCCACCAATGATACTTGGGTTGGTTCCATATCTTGGCTATTATGAAGAGTTAGCAACATGGGAGGGCAGGTGTCTCTTGGAAACACTCACTTCATTTCTTTTGGATATATGTCCACAATTAGAATTGCTGGATCATATGGTAGTACTGTCTTTCATTTTTTGAGGAATCACTATGTTATTTTCTGTAATGGAGTTACTAATTTACATTCCCACCAATAGAGTACAAGAGTTCTCTTTTCTCCATACATTCACCATCCTTTGTTTTATCATTTTTTGTAATAGCCAATCTACCACATATAAGATGATATCTCTTTATGGTTTTGAATTGCATTTCTCTGGTGATTAGTGATACTGGGCATGTATATATACCTGTTGACAGTTTGTATGTCTTCTTTTGAGAAATGTCTGTTCAGGTCTTTTGTCCATTTTTTAATCAGGTTATTTCCTTTTTTGCTAGTGAGATATGTGACTTCCTGATATATTTTAGATATTAACCTTTTATCAGATACATGGTTTGCATGTATTTTCTTCCATTCTGTAGACTGCCTTTTCATTTTGTGGTTGTTTCTGTTTTTGTTTGAGAGAGTCTTGTCCCATTACCCAGACTAGTGTACAGTGGTATCATCATAGCTCGTAGCAACCTTAAATTTCTGGGCTCAAATGATCTTCCTGCCTCAGCCTCCCAAGTAGATAGAACTACAGGCATCCACCCCAATGCCCAGCTAGCTTTTCTATTTTTTGTAGAGCTGGTGCCTTGCTATGCTGCTCAGCCTGGTCTTGAACTCCTGGCCCCAAGCAGTCCTCCTACCTCAGCCTCTCCAAGTGCTGGGTTTAGGGGCATGAGCTCTGTGCCTGCCTTTCCCTTTTGCTGGGAGGAAATTTATTCTGACATAATCCTACTTGCTCATTCATGCTTTTGTTGGTTGCGCTTTTGTTGTCATACCTAAAATATCATAGCCAAGACCAATGTTAGCGAAATTTTTCCCTATGTTTTCATGTAGGATTTTTATAGTTTTAGGACCTACATTTAAGTGTTTAGTACAATCTAAGTTTATTTCTGTAATGATGTTAAGACATAGATCCAATTTCATTCTTTTGCAGGATATCCAGTTTTCCCAGTACCGCTTATTAAAGAAACTGTCCTTTCCCCACTGTGTGTTATTGGCAACTTTATTGAAAGTTAGTTTACTGTAGCCATGTGGATTTATTTCTGGGCTCTTTCTTCTGTTCTGTTGGTCTATGTGTCTGTTTATATGCCAGTACCATGCAGTTTTGAATACCATAGCTTTGTAATATAATTAGAAATTGGGGTGTGTGATGCCTCCAGCTTTGTTGTTCTTTCTCTTTTTCTCAAGAATGCTTTGGCTATTACAAGGTCTTTTGTCATTCTATACAAATTTTAGGATTTTTTTCTATTTTTGAGAAATATGTCATTGGAATTTTGATAGGAATTATGGTGAAACCATAGACTCCTTTAGGTAGTATAGGCATTTTAAGGATTTTCCACTCCATGTACATGGACAGTCTTCCTATTCATTTGTACCTTCTACAATTTTTTTTCATCAATGTCTTATAGTTTGGGGGTAACATTTTCACTTCTTTGGGCAAATTTAGTCCTAAGTATTTAATTCCTTTTGATGCCATGGAAACTGAATTCTTTTCTTAATTTCTTTGTTCTGAAGTTTTGTAGAGCAAGATATGTGATGGACTACTAAGAATGAGTGAGAACATGGAACTGGATAGAATTTAAGAAGAGAAAATCAGAAAGGAAATCAAAAAGAGAAACATAAAAACAGTAAGCAATTTAAACATTATTCAGAAAAGGCTTGGATGTGCCAAAGTTTTTGTGACAACATAATAAAGCTTCATTCATTACAAAGGCAACATTCTCTGTGATTGGTAAGCCTTCTTTACCTCCATCAGGGATGAAGACAGAGATAAAGAAGCTGCCTGTTTCCAGCATAAGATCTGAGGTCCCCAGAGCAAAAGAAGAGAAAACATGTGGTTCTTGAAGAAAGTTCTCAAAGGCCAGGCTGGGAGTGGCATAACGCACTGTGTGGCCTCATGCTGTTAGGCAGACCCAGTCCTTGGCCCCACCATAATGCAAGGAAAGCCAGGACATGCCTTGTTCCCACCTACCTAGGAAAGGGGGGATGAAATGGAAGTTGATAAACCCATAATGTTGTTTCTGTGACAATGCAGCCCTCTGATCATCTCATAACAATTCTATTCTTCTTACCTGTGAAACAATTGTACTCCCTCCCCAAGGGAGACACCCTGAAGGGAGTGAGTGTCCACCTTTCTAAAAGTGTAGACTTCTGCATGAACTCCATCAAGTCAGGTGCTTCCTCTTGCCCTGGAGATCTATGAGCTAAAAGAGTGGTTCTCAACCTTCCTAGTGCCGTGAACCTTTAATACAGTCCAAAGTGGTTGTGACCCACAGGTTGAGAACCGCTGAACTAAAAAGAGAACACTTCCTCCTCCCTGTATGCTCAACTGACAATCCAGGCTGGGGGAGGGGAAGGATACCTGCAACAAGACCAGGTACAGTGGCTCACACCTGTAATCCCAGCACTCTGGGAGGGGGAGGTGGCAGGATTGCTGGAGGCCAGGAGTTTGAGACCAAAGCGAGACCCCGACTCTACCAAAAAAGAATAGAAAAATTAGCCAGGCATTATGGTGAATGCCTGTAGTCCTGCCTCAGCCTTGCAAGAAGGACTTGCAAGAGGACTGATTGAGCCCAGGCATTTGAGGTTACTGTGAGCTATGCTGACCCCTGGCCCTCTAGGCTGGGTGACGGAGCAAAACCCTGTTTCAAAAAACAAAAATGAGGATGAGTAGAAGTACAGGGCAGCCACCCAGAGACTCCCTTGTGAGACCAGGGGGAAACTTTCCAGCCTGGCTGTCCAGAGCTCCGGGATTAGTCCCCTGCCGTCTGGAAGGGAATCCTGGGCTGCTGTTGTCTGCTTACTGTGTCTGAGGTGGACACTGGGAAGGATGCCCTCTGCAGGGGAATACACCTGTCTTAGCTATCTGATTGTTTACAAAAGGCTTCATTCAGCAGCACTCTAGGATTGAACCTGACCTTTAAAATGGAGTAAGGGTTTTCAGCATGGAGTCTGTGTGCCATGACATTGGTATTTACAGCCCTGAAGGAAAAGTAAAATGGAAGGGGATGAGAATGGAGGCTGCTTAGCCACTCTTCCCCTCTCCTGCACTTAGCCACACGTACTCAACACTCACACATGCTCACAGGCACACACACGCACAGAGGACAGGTCAGGCTGATTCAGGGACGGTGGGCCCCACCCCCAGCCCCACCAGGTGGAGGCCCCCAGCCCTCTTCTCTACCTTCCTCTGCGGGCCCTGCCCGCTTCACCTGGGCACCTTTACAGCACTGCACCCTCTGTAACTGGCTTCTTCTTTCTCCCCACTTTCTTGGTATGTTATGGGCTGAATTGTGTCCCCAGCCCCCAAATCCTAGTTGAAACCCTGCCCCCAAGTACCTCAGAAAATGACAGGACCTTTACAGAGAAATTCAGGTTAAATGAGGTTACAAGGATGGGCCCTAATCTAATGGGACTGGTGTCCTCATAAGAAGAGCAAGAGGCAGCCGGAGGCCCGCTCACAGAGAGAAGGTGGCCGTGTGCCAGCCAAGGAGAGAAGCCTCCAGGAAACCAACCCCCGGCAGCACTTCTTTGATCTTGGACTTCCAGACTCCAGAACTATTAAAAAAAAAAAAATAGTTTCTGTTGTTTAAGCCACCTGGCTGTGGCATTATGTCATGGAGCCCCAAGCAGGCTCACTGCGCTCCCCAGCTTTCTCAAATTCCTCTCTATGCTATGAATGATGTGGCTGAAGAAAACGTAAATACATGCATAAGCTTTGAAGTAAAATAAGAACTAACCTGCTTTTTGTTTTTCGGGGCTACAGAATAAGTGAGTTGATTGCGTCTAAAACTCGGAGATGAAACCACCTCCTTAAGTGAGTGACCCCTTCAGAATCTTTAGCTTCCATCTCCCATTTTCTTTTACGACATCTGCTTTCAAGTTGAATTAAAACTATTTCTTAGTCAATTTAAAATATTCAAATTTCAACAGTGCATTTTTTTCTTTCTCTCTTGTATCATAAAATTATCCAAAATGGTGACTTGTGATATTGTAGATTAATTTGGCTTTTGTTTCTTGTACTTGGAATCAAAGTCCCATTTATAACACAATATCCTCAATAAAATATGTTCGGAGTCCAAAATATTCTACTGACAAGTGGCTCTTTGGAACCCACTGCTTATACACAGGGATTGTCCCAACAGAGTTGACCAGAAAGGAGTTGTAAATCCTGACACTATTTCTTTGGCAATAGTAATAAGTTTTAACCATTATGATATAAGTAGCTTGAGCTAATAATAATAAAAGGGGACATCTAAGCAGTGAGGGGCATTACAAACCCAACCTCCAGCCCTAGAAAATGGTACAATGAATGGGTCCCCTCACTGTGCCACAAGGCACGTCCTGTTTAGAATAGGAAATATGCCTACACCTTTGCAGGTTGAACATATCTGAGAATTCATATATAAGAGAAGAGAGAATGAATAGCAGATTCAGTAAATTAATGTCTAAATAGAACAACTCCCATCCAGCTTCTGCCCCCCGGCCGTACTCTGCGTTCTGGTCGGGCCACCTCTCTGCCTCTCAGAGCTTAGTCACCAGCCTGCCCAGTGGCCCAGGGGCTGAGGCCTTCTCCACCTCCACTTTGTTTCAGCAAATAGTAACTTGCCTTGTCACGCAACATGAGCCTGACACCGGGCAGCTGTGTTCACAGCTCTGTGCGTAACTCTTTCCCAATAGTTCCATAGTGCAGCAGATCAATAGAGACCAGCGAAAAGGTCTGCTAGTAAAGCAACCAAACAAAGCCACTCGGTGGGGTGGCGCAGGGCTGAGCAGAAAAACAGCAAGCCCGGAGGGCAGAACGCCCCCACACAAATGCTTTACTTATGCCCTCACTCTCTCCAGCTGTTTGAGCTCCTACTGTGTACAAGACAGCAGTTAGGAGCTTTCGTGGGCTATACAGTTGACAAAAATATGATTCCTGTCCTTGGGGAACTGGCATTCCTTGGAATCCCTCTGAAAGTGTGAGGAGGTAAAAGCCCTTGAAGAAAAATTTTCGAGAAACTGCTGAGTCTGTGTTAGTGTCATGTTTCTGTGGCCTGAGCGCTCCCAGGGCACCAGATCTAGCTCCTAGGGTTGCCCTCAGGGCCCCTGTCACACCGTCGCCTGGAGAACCAAGTGCTTGGGGGGTGTTACACTGTGTTCTCTGGGCTGCCCTCCACACCTGCAGGCAGGGTCTCACCAACACACTCTGCATATTTCCCTACATGCACATATTTTTGTTTTTTAAAACAATAAATTCTGTTTCCAGCAGAGTTGAAGCGAAGTTCACTTTCTTTCTTGCCAGAAGCAAACAAAAGGTTACATTTAGATGGAGCATTGGCAATAGCAAAGAACCAATGACCCTTCCATGTCCTCCAGGGCCCCCTCCATCCCTTGCTCTCCTCAGACTCAGAGCACCCAGAGTTAAAACCCCGTATTGGAAACTCACAGGGAAAATGAATTACATATGAAAGCCTTAACTAAAATCCCTTTCCAAACCATCCTGAGTAAAAGCAGATGTGGCAAAGTATGAACAACTGGTGAATCTGGGGGAAAGTGAATGGTATTTATTCAATAGGTCCTTTAACTAGTTCCTATGGTTTCAAATTTTAGAAAATAGCAAGAGAAGGGGATCAGCACCCCCCTGCAATCTCTCTCTTCTCTCATAAACCCTTTCATATGAGCTCCATAATTCTTAAAACTGTCATTTTCTTAATCTATGATAAATTGCTCTAGAACTGTTATGTGCTGAGTCTACATCCTAAGTAACTTTGCTGCTACCAGCCAAATGACAACCTATGACAAATGAATTCTTTTAAATAGAGTTGAGGATACTAAGGATTGTGGGTGTACTTTTCCTTTTTTTTAAGACAGAGTCTCACTCTGTTGCCCCAGCTAGAGTTCTATGACATCATAGCTTACAACAACCTCAAACTCTTGGGCTTGAGCAACCCTCTTGCCTCAGCTTCCTCAGATTGCTTGAGCTCAGGAGTTTAAGACCATGCTGAGCAAGATCAAGACCCCATTTCTACTAAAAATAGAAAAACTAGCCAGGAATATTGGTGCACTCCTATAGTCCTAGCTACTTGGGAGGCTGAGGAAAGAGGATGGCTTGAGTGGTTTGTTGTGGCAGGTGACTGTCATATTTTTAAAATGAAAGTGGGGAGTTTGCCTAAATAAAGTCATGTAAAAGATGATGAATATTTTTATTTTTAATTGTTTTATTTATTTTTTTTCACATATAGCCTTACAGATAGAGATGTGGACTTTGTGGAGACTATGAAACCTAACACCCTTGCTTGGGAAGGAGAGGTCCTTATGTGTACAGACAGGAGGTTTCTACACCCAGGCCTGTCCTGTCACTTACCACAATATTTGAAATAAAGATCACTTCTCTTTCACTGAGGGCCAGTTTCTAACTATAATGAGAGCTGAAGCTAGAAAACAGGGAATGTCCCTGGTTCTCTGTGCAGCACAGCACTGCAGTCTGGGCCTCCCTTTATAGGTCCTAGTCTCTGGGTTGGTGCGGAGAAGACGCTGACAAGAAGTGTACTCTAGGCCAGGTGCAGTGGCTCAGGCCTGTGATCCCAGCACAATAGGAGTCCAAGGTGGGTGGATTGTCTGAGCTCAGGAGTTCAAGACCATCCTGAGCAAGAACGAGACCCTGGCTCTACTAAAAATAGAAAAACTAGCTGGGCGTGGTAGTGGGCACCCATAGTCCCAACTACTCAGGAGGCTGAGGCAAGAGGATCACTTGAGCCCAAGAGTTGGAGATTGCTGTGAACTATAATGCCACAGCATTGTACCCAGGGAGACAAAGTGACTCTGTCTCAAAAAACAAACAAACAAACAACAACAAAACAAACAAACAATAACAACAACAACAACAAAAAAAAAAAAAAAAAAAAAAAGGAAGTGTGTTTTACTACCTATTCATGAGACCAGGGCGAAAACTTTAATCTCATTGCCTTAAAAATGTATAATGCTGATCCTGAGATGAACATGAGATTACATAATGAACAACTCTAAGCTGTCGGCAAGTTGAAGACACACCTGTCTTGTGTGGCAGTAAGCGCAGCCTGGTGTTATCTCTGATCATCTGGTAGCTCATCACGGGCTCTCCTGCCTGGTCACCCTGGTCACCCTGGGCAGCCTGAGCCTGGCAGCTGCAATGTTCCCACTTTCTCACTAAGTGATACTCCCAAACAGAGGAGTTAGGGACAGAAATGACATCACTGAATTTGTTTGCTGTGGCTTGCTTGTCTTTTAGGTTATCTGAGATAGTTTCACTTGGACATGCCACAAAGTAAAAAACTCTGGCTTTGGAGTAGGAACAACCTGGATTCTAGTACTCCTGGCTCTTCCACCTGTCAGCCTTGTGACCTTGGGCAGCAACTTGACCTTTGTGGAGTCCCTTGTTGAGTCCACCAGGAGATGGACACATGTGACATATTGAGCCTGGACCTGCACCGCAGTAATGCTGAGTAAATTTAAGCATTAATGTTTCTTCTAGGCCCATTTGATCTTACAAGAAGTTACATTGGTTACTCTACAAGAAGTAATAAGAAGTTACTTCTTTACAAGAAGTTACTGTAATTTTGTTTTTAATTTAGGTGACTTTTAAAAATAAGGATCTAAAAATAAAAGCCTCTTTCCTAAATGGAATGGTTTAGTCTTCAGTAAAGAAGTTAATGTTAAACTAAGTTAATGTTGTTCAAGATAAAACTATATCCATGGCTTTTAAAATGTATTCTTCTCAGATGCTTTAAAAAAAAAAAAAAGAAAGAAAAAAATGGGGGAGTGGAGGCAAGATGGCCGTTGAGTAACAGCTTCTTTGCAAAAGGATGGGGTGAGATTGGGGAAAGAAGACTCCAGGCACCACTTGCTTGCCGACTGGGCCCAGATAAACCCCTTTGGGGATGCAGGGAGGTGGTAGGAGACCTTTGGAACGCAAGAGGAGGACAAAAGCAGTGGCGAAGTGGCAAGTGGTTGCGTTTGGTCTGAGGCCATGGCGGCTATAGCTACAGCAACAGCGAGATTACAGACAGGGAAGGTCTTTCCTGTGGTTGCTTTGTTTTATGAAACTGGGCACTTGGTTGAGCTACCTTGGGAGACCTTGGGCAAGAGTGCAAGTGACTTTGAGCAGTCTCCAGAGTCTGGAACTGAGCTGCTGAGCCAGAAAAGAGCTTTCATTGTTTGGCTGCAGCTGCGTGCAGCCATTGTAGGCTCCTGCAGGCTCTGCCTTCAGGGTCCCAGAGTAAGGCCTGTGCTGGGAGACCTTGGGCTTGTAATCAAGTGACTTTGAACAGCACCTAAAAGCCAGAACTGAGATAAAGAGGAAGAGCAGGGATTTCATTGTTCAGTAGTAGGAAACCTGCCTTGCAGCCTTGGCCTTCAGGGACATAGAGCAAGGCCGTTTTGATGGCCCGATAAGTGAGCAGCTCCTTAGGAGAGATCCCAGAAACACGTCTTTCCTGAGAAAGTCTCTGCTTAGCCAAGGGTAACAGGTTAAAGTGTCTTTTAAGTAGGCTGAGGAGAGAATCAGGCTCTCAACCCTGCAGGGTTAGACGGCAAAGTAGCCTGTAGAGGCCTCCAGTCTCCATCGCCTGCAGCTGTATCAGCATTGTGATTAACATCTCATACCCCAGAAGATCACCTGTTGCCCAGGCAATATTCAGCAAGATATATATGTGTATATATATATATATATATATATGCCTTGTTTTTGTTTTTTTCTTTTCTTATTTCAACTTTTTCCCCCTAGATTTTTCCTTTTCTTTTTTTCTTCATTTTTCTAGTGGAAATATAATTTTTCATTGTTGTTATTCTTCTTATGCTTCAATAATAAGAACTTCACTTTTGCTAGTTTTTCTGTAAAGTTCTTTGTTGGTTTTTGTTTGATTTATAGTATTTTTGTTTTCCTTCTCTATTTGGTGGAGGTGGGGAACTGTGTCTGCCCAGGCTGGCAAAGAGCTGCAGAACTTGATGGAATGCCCAGAAGTTGAGAGTTTGTAAGGTGTGAGTCAAAGTACCCTACTCTATATCTCTATTACTCCTGTCTCTGTCTTTCTGTACCTCTCTTCTTTTTGTCAGCCTTCCCTTTTACTCACCCCCTTTCCTTTCTCTTTTTTCTTCTTTTTATCTTTTTTCCCTTCTTGCTGTTTAATCTTCTCATCCTTTTAGTCCTATAGTAAAAGGACACATCAACACCTTAGGTCAGAAGCAGAGTAACTTAAAGAGCAAGAGAAAGTGAAAGGAAAATTAGGACAAGGAAACAAACAAAATAAAACACTCATGAGGAAGACACAGCAGAAAAATCCTGACAACATGAAAAGCCAGACCAGAGCAACCCACCCCTTCCCCCCCCCACACACACACACACACAAGGGACTACAAGCTATTTGCTGCAGAGGATTCCACCTGTAAAGAAATGTTAGAAATGACAGAAGGGGAATTTAAAATATGGGTGATAAAAAGAATGAAGGAAATTGCTGAGAAAGTGGAAAATAACCAAAAGGAAATCCAAAAACAGAATCAAATAAGAGATGAACAATATGAAGAATATAGAAAGGATATAGGAGAGCTGAAGAAATTGAAGCAGTAAATTAGGGAATTTAAAGATGCAGTAGAAAGTATCAGTAACAGATTAGACCATGCAGAAGAAAGAATCTCAAATGTAGAGAACAAAGCTCATAAACCAACTCGGATAGTTAAAGAGCCAGAAAAAAAGAGAGAGAAAGCAGAAAACTCACTGACAGAATGATGGGACGTCATGAAGTGTTCACACATGTGAGTTATAAGCATCCCAGAAGGGGAAGAAGGATGCCCCAGAGGAATGAAAGCTATGCTGGAGAAAGTTATACGTGAATATTTCCCAAATATCACCAAAGATTCTGACACACTCCTTTCAGAGGGATATTGGATCCCTGGTAATCCCAACTCAAATTGAGCTTCTCCAAGACACATTTTGATGAACGTATCCAAAGTCAAGACAAAAGAAAAGATTGTTGAGGCTGCAAGGAGTAAGTGCCAATTGACCTACTTGGCCAAACTTCTCAGGGTGAATGCAGATTTCAGAAGATACTTTTCAAGACAGAAGACAATGGTCATCTATTTTTAATTTACTTAAACAAAACAATTTCCAGCCTAGAATTTTATATCTTGCTAAGCCAAGCTTTAAAGTTGATGGAGAAATCAACTCTTTTATTGATATACGAACATTGAGAAAGTTCACCACAATAAGACCAGCTCTACAGGAAATAACTTCAACCTGTTCTACACACTGACCATCACAAGGACTGCCAACAAAGCACTCAGAAACTAAAGGACAAAACCTAGCTTCCACAATTATGTAAAAGATAAAACTAAATAATGGACTTTTTTTTTTTTTTTTTTTTTTAAGACAGAGTCTCACTTTATCACCCTTGGCAGAGTGCCATAGTGTCACAGCTTACAGCAACCTCCAGCTCATGGGCTCAGGAGATTCTCTTGCCTCAGCCTCCCAAGTAGTTGGTAGTACAGGTGCCCACCACTACACCTGACTATTTTTTTTGCAGTTTGGTTGGGGCTAGGTTTAAACCCACCACCCTTGGTACACAGGGCTGGTGCCCTACTCACTGAGCCAAAGGCTTCACCCAGGAATGGACTTTTATAAGTTGACTAGAATACCACCACACTTATCAATTCTCTCAATAAATGTTGAATTTCCCACTGAATTTCCCACTGAAGAGGCATAGACTGGCTGATTGAATAAAAAACAAAAGCCATCCATTTGCTATCTATAGGAAACACATCTAGCCTCGAAGGACAAATTAAAACTCAGAGTTAAGGAATGGAAGACAATTTTTCAGGCAAGTAGAATTCAGAAGAAAATAAGGGTTGCAATCTTTTTATCAGATACAAGTGGATTTAAAGCAACTAAAGTAAAAAAAGACAATGATAGACACTTCATACTGGTCAATGGAAAAATACAAGAAGAAGACTTTTCAATTCTAAATATTTATGCAACCAACTTAAATGCTCCCAAATTCCTCAAACAGACTTTAATTAGTCTGAGCAATATGATATCCCATAACACCATAATAGTAGGGAACTTTAACACTCCTCTTACAGAGCTGGACAGATAGATCCTCTAAACAGAAACTAAACAAAGATACAAGGGACTTAAATGAGATCCTAGAACAACTGTGCTTGATAGATGCATATAGAACACTTCACCCCAAAACTAAAGAATATACATTCTTGTCATTGGCCTATGGAACAAATTGATCATATCCTAGGACATGAAACAAACCTCAACAGAATCAAAAGAATTGAAATTTTACCTTGTATGTTCTCAGACCACAAGGCATTAAAAGTGAAACTCAACTCCAACAAAAACATTCAACCCCACATAAAGAAATGGAAATTAAACAACCTTATGCTGAATGACAATTGGGTGCAGGAAGAAATAAAAGAGAAAATCATTAAATTCCTCAAACATAAAAACAATGAAAACACAAGTTACTAAAACCTGTGAGATACAGCAAAAGCTGTCCCAAGAGGAAAATTTATCACTTCAGATGCCTACATCCAAAAAACAGAATGAGAGAACATCAGCAAACTCAAACTAGCTTATGGAATTGGAAAAAGAAGAACAATCTAAGCCTAAATCCAGTAGAAGAAAAGAAATATCTAAAATTAAATCAGAGCTTAATGAAATTGAAAACAAAAGAATCATTCAGAAAATTAATGAAACAAGGACTTTGTTTTTTGAAAAAATAAATAAAATAGATGAACCTTTGGCCAGACTAACTAGAAATAGAAAAGCAAAGTCTCTAGTAATTTTAATCAGAAATGATAAAGGGGAAATAAAAACAGATGCCACAAAGATACCAGAGATTACAACATCTTTTCTACTCTATGAGCCACATAAAATTAA
>CAUYPK010148173.1:0-11684 GCA_963574355.1 Loris lydekkerianus | reverse complement strand
GCCCCCCCCCCCGGGTTACACCAAGATACCCACACCAAAAAAAAAAAAAAAAAAAAAAAAAAAAAAAAAAACAGCTTGAAGACAGGTTAGCCAGCCAAGGGGCATTCAAGAAAGATGCAGGGATGGACTGAGTTCAAAGTTTTGACACTGAGAAGAGAGTGTTGCAATTATAGAGACAGGGAAAGTAACCTGAGGTGCCCCTGAAGAAGGGGGAGTATCCAGTGAAAGGATGCAACAAGCAGAGGTGGGGCGGACTGGTCTCCTGATAGGAGTGGCAGCACCAGGGAAAACAGAGCTTCTGCTCAGCAGCCCCTTAGCCTGACAACCAAATCCAAGGCCAGAGGCTGCATTTGGGGATGGGTAGTGGTGATATCTGCCTGATAAGTCAGTCTAGTCAGCCCTGAATATGCTCCTCTGCAGCAAGGACCATCACTGAATAAAGAGGCCTGGCAACAGTTTTGTGTTCGGACTCTGAGCCTCAACCCCAGTTACAATACACACACGTAAGTGTTCATATATATGCATATGTGAATATGTATGTGTGTTTCACAACCAGAATGCAGAAAGTAACTGAAACTTGATTAAAGGGAAAACAATGGAAAAAACGTATTTTTCTACAGTGTTAAGAGATGAAAATATAAAAAAGAAAGAAAGAAAAGAAAAAACTTACATCATTGCAAGTTGTTTTATAACTGAATTTTAAAAACCAAAATGAATCGAGATTACATGTGGCCATAAATGTTCACTGTATTAAAGTTACTTGTGTCTACACTCTGGAGTAGAAATATTAATCTAGCAAAGTGTAAAAAAAAATCTAGTGACAGTCTACTCAAATTTTGCATGGTTTGAATATGATGAAAATGCATTTATTTCTCTACATCTATTTTATATTTATAGTGAACCTGCCATTATTTTGGCAAAACAATCCAAACAGTATTTTCTACTTAAGTCCGCTTATTATGTGTGCATTAAATGTGCCAAATCAACTATTAAATAAATACTCAAACTGTTTTAAATATCTGAATATTCACAGCATTCTGCTCAGGAAGTCTTTAGTAGTTTCATCCTAATCTGTGGTCAAAGACTTCTAGATCAGTTAGCTCTACAGCTAGTTCTGTTTTGTGAATCTCAGCCATTGCTAATGAGATTAGAATGAATTGAGAACCCCTACATATAATAGCTGTTAGCATTTGGAAAAAAACCATAAAAACACTATGAATAATGCGTTACTGGTAATATCTTACTCCTTCAGTGCTGGTGGCATTACAATTAGAAACAATTTTTGAAGAAAAGTCAGCTGGTAATATGTATCAAAAGCCAAGATGTTTATATTCTTTTGTCTAGTAACCACACTCCTGAGAATTTATCTTAAGGAAAAAACTTCAAAGAAAAAAGCTAAATGCATGAAGATGTTCATTGTAGCATTACTTACCTTATCAAAACTAGAAACCAGGCCGGGTGAGGTGGCTCATGCCTATAATCCTAGCACTCTGGAGGCCAAGGTAGGTGGATTGCCTGTACTCACAAGTTTGAGACTAGCCTGAGCATGAGTGACACTCCATCTCTACTAGAAATAGGAAAACTAGCTGGGCCTCATGGTAGGTACCTATAGTCCCAGCTACTTGGGAGGCTGATGCAAAAGGATAGCTTGAGCCTAAGAGTTTGAGGTTGCTGTGAGCTAAGAAGATGCCATGGTACTCTACCAGGGCAACAGAGTGAGACTCTTTCTCAAAAAAAAAAAAAAAAAAACGAAACCACCTAAATGTCTATCAGTGGAGTACTCAGGCATTTGGGAACAAGAGCATGTTTCTGGGGCAGTGATTATAGTGTGGCTAAGGCAGGATGGAGAAAAAGCAATGGGGCACAGCAAGAAAGAAAATGGACATGGACAAGCATGGTGGAGTACACGCCACTAGCATAAAAAAGAGAGTACAAACCTCTGATCTTACTGTACACCCTGGGGAACGCCACAGGGGCCTTAGAATAATAAGGGAATGTCAGAGCTACCAAGGACATTTTTTGAAAAAAATACAATAGCCATGCTAATAATTTACCAACAAAAATTGAAAAAGAGGCTATAATGACAGAATTAGGGGGAAAACTGAGAGACTGAGAGACTCGCCTACAAAACCTACAAAGGTAATTTTTTTTTTTTATTTACAAAGTATTTTTGTGGCTGGAGATTTATTTCGTCCCTCACTAAACCACTGCAGACTCCCTTCTCCCAGCACCTTAGTAATCGTGGGGTCCCTGGTGCAGACGGAAATTTCTTTTTCTTCGTTTGCATTGTCTTAGCTCCCAAAACCCAGAGTCCAAGAAGCTGCTTCTTATGGTTATCTCAAATATCCCAAATCCCATATCCACTGTCTACAAAACAGCTAATGTGAGAAACTGAAGTTTTGTGAGTTTGGTTTTTCATTAAGTTCTACAACACCAAAGAATAAATGTTACTTAAAGGTGAATAAACTTACAAACTGGAAGCAACTCCTGACGCTCGGCTCGATGTTACTGCCCCCAAAGGATGCAACTTCACCCAACTGTCTTGGGATTTGAATAGAATCATGCAGAAGAAGGCCCAGCCTGCGCTGGTCACAAAATCCTGTTGAACTTGCCACTTGCTTGAAAAGGTCTACAAAAGGAGAAAATTGCAGCAATCAAAATACAGCACCAAAATGGGTACAGGCGATTGCACTAATGTACACAGCTATGATTTAACAATAAAAAAAAAAAATTAAAAAAAAAATAAACAAACAAACAAACAAAAAACCCAAAATACAGCACCAAGTAGATGCTAGCAGAACATAACATCTGACTCAACTACAGTCCAACATTTCCACAAAGAGAGGTTGCTTCTAATTTGTGGTAATCTGGATATTTATTATTTTAGGGACAAAGTTAATCACCACTGTGTACATATGAAATGTGACAACTTTTACATAAACTACAGCCCTGTAATAAATTTACATGTACCCTTGACAACTGAATTTTTCTTAAGCCAGAATACAATTTCTTGGGAAATATTACACACACATATCATATATATACTATACAATATAATATATAATAATGATATATATGCACATATACATATATATGTATGGGCTATAACCACTATCATAAAATAAATGTTTTAGCATTAAGAGACATATAACTGGCCCAAAGCCTCATCCCCTTTGTTCATCAGAGATTCAAGAACGTATGATCATTTGGCTCGGCGCCTGTAGCTCAAGCGGCTAATGTGCCAGCCACATACACCAGAGCTGGCTGGTTCAAATCCAACCCGGGCCAGCCAAACAACAATGACAACTACAACAAAAAATAGTCGGGTGTTATGGCAGGTGCCTGTAGTCCCAGCTACTTGGGAGGCTGAGGCAAGAGAATCACTTAAACTCAGGAGTTGGAGGTTACTGTGAGCTGTGATGCCACAGCACTCTACCCAGGGTGATAGCTTGAGGCTCTGTCTCAAAAAGAAAAAAAAAGTATGACAATTTGGACTTCTTTACGGAGATATAAGCTCCTTGAGCATCTAATCCATCAAGTGTATTCCTAAAGGAGTCTGTGCAGATCTGAAATTAGCTCATATCATGCTACACTGTCATTAATTTAGTACATGTCCATCTTTTTGGCAGGAGAGTGATATCCTCTTAAGGGCAGGAAACACATCTTGGTCTACTGTGGGCCAAAAGAATCTAGAATAGAATAACAGTAGGCAGGGGCTAGCAGGTGCCCAACATATATGGCTGCCAGAATGAATAAATACACCAAATTTACACCAAATGCTTGCAATGTATGTTTCGTTCTCAGAAATAAATCGTTTTAATCATACCTTACATTTACCTAAGAAGTTGCCAAAAAGAAAAAAAGTAAGTCCAAGAAAGCTTTTCATAACTAAAAGCACACTTTAAACTCTAGGAAATTAAATATTACAACTAGGTATCTAAGATGGCACTCATAAAATTGAGATCCCATGCACAGGTTTTTACCATCTCTCTGACACATACATAGATGTTTATTTTTAAAGTTATGAATTATTTTCAAGCATCTCACTTTGAAGTTAGTTATTTTTGTTTTACCAACCATAAAACATTTTCCCCCGTGGTAGCTATATGAAAACACAGGCTCGAAGCTCCCTTGATGATTCAATTTAGTATTTATAATGTGCTGGTAACTATGCTATTGATAAGATTAGATTAAAAACTAAGCTATAATAAGGAACTACAAGATTTAAAGAAGGAAAGCACACAGAAATATCCTGTCTTATCCAAAATACATTTTCAACTGGTTAACAAAAGCTGTTATTTTTCTTTGGTTCTTAGGATGAGAAAACTCCAGTGGAACTACATAAAAGTGAGAGCTCAAATGGCTTCTGTACTTTGTGGCTTACTCCTGGAGGAGAATTGAGCAGAGGACACACAGTGGCTTCAGAGGAAGTTCATCTCTTTTTGTCTCCTGCCTGTCCTTAAGCTTAGCACATCTCCTCACATGTGTGGCTGGGCCTTAGGGGAAAAGAGAAGGTAAAATAGGCTAGATTTGTTTAATATTTTTACTGAAAAAATTGCTTGTAAGTATTTGAAGGGGGGAACCAAATACAGTCCTTCATAATGGGAACAGATGGTCACTTGGTCATCTAAACCATCACTCCTTTGGCATTGGCTTTTAATTCAGATTGAAAAATTGTAAGCAGAAGAACTCAATGGCTACTCAAAAAGAAATTCTACAGGGTGGTATGTATTTGTGCCTTTTAAGAAACAGCAAGGTATCCATCTCTCAAATAATGTTGGCGATGTCACAGAATTGGGTGTGTCAGTACAACTTGCCATAGATGACTGTAAAATAAACAATATTTCTTGAACATTAATGATAGTATTCCTTAAATAAGAATCCAAAGACAAGGGAAGCACAGGGATCAACCTTTGCATTTATTCTTCTGACTTACAGAAAGAGGTTAGGAAATCAGACTTTATCCCCTAGGAACATGTGTTTTATTCAGGCGCAGTCAATGTAATGTAAAATAATCCTCAGACTCAGAGAAGTGAATCCTCATTCTCTATTTAAAGACCTGCAATTTAATGTTTGACAGGGAATGGCACGAAAAAATTTTATAACAATCTAAAAGCAATTCTACATCTTACATGAGGAATCTGCTGTCAAATAAAAACAATATGTCATTTCCTATTCAAGAAGTGGAGTAATTAGCCAGTATTAATAGAAGAATACAGAGTTAGTATACATGACTTACATCTGTACTTGTCTTCCAAATGTGCTTTGCACAGGGAAATGATGCCAGTTTTAAAAGACAGGACACGGATCCTCCCTGTTCTTCCCCTATTATGAAGAATCAAACCAAAAACAATTACTGACACCTTCATAGAGAATTAAACATCTCTAGTTAAGAATAAAACCCTAAACAGAAAAAAAAAGAAAGAAAGAAAGAAAGAAAAGAAGATGGGATATGGGAACTCTATAGACTATTGTTTTATAATATTAAGAATGTAGGCTGGGCATGATGGCTCCACTTATAATCCTAGCACTTCGGGAGGCTGAGGTGGAAGGATTAGATTGCTTGAGGTCAGGTGTCTGACAACAGCCTGAGCTAGGGTGAGATCCCATCTCTACAAAAAAAAATAGAAAAATTGGCCAGTGTGGTCACACACATCTGTAACCTCAGCTACTTGTGAGGCTGAGGCGGAAGGATTGCTTGAGCCCAGGGATTTGAGGTTGCAGTGAGTTACAATGACGCCACTGCACTCTAGCCGGAGGCAACTGACCAAGATCCAGTCTCGAAAAAAATAGAAATGAAAAATAAATTATAAAAAAGAATCTAGAATACAATAGAATTTGACCAACTCAACCAATGAATGTTTACCAAATTTTCAATTTTTTTTTTTCTTCTTTTGAGACAGAGTCTCACTCTGTTGCCTAAGCTAGAGTACCCTGGCCTCAGCCTAACTCACTGCAACCTCACCCTGGCCTCAGACTACCTCACTGCAACCTCAAACTCCTGGGCTCAAGTGATCTTCCTGTCTTTGCCTCCTGAGTAGCTGGGACTATAGGCATGTGCTACCATGCTTGGCTAATTTTCAAAAAAAGTTTTTTATATTTTTAATAGATAGGATCTCACTCTTACTCGGATAGTATAGAAGAAACAGTTCCATTTAACTTTTTCAAAAGTTAAATCATGCTGTCTTACAACTATTAAAAATTTTTTTTCACTTGAAAGTAATACACTATGGTCATATTTCTGGTTCATTGTATAGTATTCTCTACCACTTATTTGTTTTATTTATTGAGACAGAGTTTTACTCTGTTGCCCTGGGTAGAGTGCCATAGTGTCATAGCTCACAGCAACCTCAAACTCTTGGGATCAAGCAATCCTCTTGCCTCAGCCTCCTGAGAAGCTGGGACTACAGATGCCCACTACCACACCCGGCAAGTGTTTCCATTTTTAGTAGAGACAGGGTCTTGCTCTTGCACAGGCTGGTCTCAGAACACACGAGCTCAGGTGATCCATCCACCTTGGCTTCCCAGAGTGCTAGGGTTATAGGCATGAGCCACTGTGCCTGGCCTTTTCTTAAAGGCTTGTCTTGAACTCCTGACCTCAGGCGATCCTTCCACCTGGGCCTCCCACAGTGTTATGATTACAGGCCTGAGTGACCACACCTAGCCTAAATTTTTAATTCTTAAAAGCCCTTACTTGAACTGTAAGAATAGTTCTATATAAAACAGAGGGAAAAAAATCCTTCTGTTTGTCCATGGAGTAGTAGAAGAATTACTGCTAGGCACTAAACTATTTTGGTTACTGAAGCAAATTACCCGCTTTGGTTACTGAAGCCCCCCAAAATGACCAATAACTAACTGTTCTGCTCTCTTAAACATTCTTTCAGATTTTCATCAGATTGCCCCTTATTAAGAAGAAAATTAATCTCAAGTGGCGCCTGTAGCTCAAGGCTAAGGTGCCAGCCACATACACCAGAGCTGGTGGGTTCAAATCTGGCCTGGGTCTGCCAAACAACTATAATCAAAAAACAGCCGGGCATTGTGGCAGGCACCTGCAGTCCCAGCTACTTGGGAGGCTGAGGCAAGAGAATTGCTTAAGCCCAGGAGTTTGAGGTTGCTGTGAGCTGTGATATCACGGCACTCTACCCAGGCGATAGCTTGAGGCTCTGTCAAAAAAGGAAAGAAGGAAGGAAGGAAGGAAGGAAGGAAGGAAGGAAGGAAGGAAGGAAGGAAGGAAGGAAGGAAGGAAGGAAGGAAGGAAAGAAGGAAGGAAAGAAGGGAGGGAAGAAAGAAAATTAATCTCTTCAGGCCATATGACACACTCTATTAGAGAACATTAAAATATATACTCTAAAATAGAAATTTATAAGTAACCTACTGCTATATCAATGTTTTAATATAGGTATGCTTTCACTCTACATATAGAAAGCTGAAATAAAACATTTTACATTAACAAATTTATTGACAAGCTGATTTTATTCATGGGAAAAATGAAAAATGAAAAGTTTTCCATTTCATAGACAATGTCTTTCAATAATTTTTTGGCTTTCTATTTTATTATGAAATGCAATGGGATATTAGTTTAGAAAAGAAAAGAGTTGAGAATAATTCTTCCATAGCACTTACAAATCACAAAGGAGAAGTCCCAACTGTGGTTATTTTCAGTGAACAATATGTTCAACTTTCAACTAGTACAATTTATTAAATCCCTCAGTCAAAGAGGAATCCTGGACCCTAAAGCATTAACAAAACTTTTATAATTGCAAGATTTTCTTATCTTTTCCCCTCTTAATTAAAGTCAAATAAAGTTTGACAAATAAACTTTATATAGAAACTCAGGTTGTCAAGGAGTTACTATTATGCCCACACAATTTTTAGGTGGGTAGAATATAAGTTATATATTCAGAATCCATTTATGTATCATCTGGAAAGAAAATAGCCAAAATATATTTACTTGAGGGGAAATCTGAATACAAACACTCATCAAAACAAATGTAAATATAATTCATAATTAAAATCTAACATGATTAAGGACTTGGTAGATAATTATCATGAATTCAACACCAGGTGGTCCTGAAATTTAAAAAGCAGTACCTTCTTAAAAAGTAACAAAGATTAAAAGGTATACATTTGAATGAAAAAGATGGTAAAAGTCTACAAGGAAGGCAAAAGGCAAAGTAGCTGATATACAACTCCTTTCAGAAAACTCCCCCAGATTTCCAAATGGGAGTATGTCCTTGATGTGTGTGAAATGGGGCGTGTAATAATTTTGAAGTCTAGGAAGAATTCAGTCAAAATCAAGACCAATTCTTTCAGATCTCTTCCTCAATTGTCTTCACTAAGCTCAATAAAGTAATTAGTACTGAGGGTACCTCCTGGAATCTTAAAGAAAACAATTGCGCTCTAGGTCAGAGTGATAAATGGAGGTGCCAAACTGAAACTTCATAGAAACTGATTAAAAAACAAACAAACAAAACCCCAACTTCTTCAGTTTAAGGAGCTGAATTTGCTGCATTAAAGGCTTGTTTCATTTTGTTTGGTCTATCAATTCATAATCTTGTAAAATTCTCCTAAGTATCAGCTAAGACAATTCTGATCTGGTGACAGGTGTGCCGGCATCCATTTCTGCCAGTGGGAGAGAGCAACACCCCAAGTGCATGGAGGAATTCCAAAATATGTGGGTGAGAAAGGGAATGAACGAATGGCTACACATTGACTCATTCTACTATTTGAAAAATGAACATCTCGGGGTTTTGTTTGTTTTCTAATCTAAGAGCAATCTATTTTCTGGTTCTTACTTTTCAGCTTATCAAAATATTTTTCAAGTCATATACATGCAGAAGTGATTTGTCACAGGGATAGCATTAGGTCCACAGCTTCTGGGGCCTTGTTGTAATGCTAATTACACTGTCCCCATTCTATAAGCTAAGCCTCCTATGACAGAGCCCGAAAAAATATTTGCTATACATACGTATCATAAACATTCAGCAGCCAGTTGAGACACATATCCACGCAGAGAGGGACGTTGACCAAATTGTTGTGCTCTTGCTCCAGGCGATCATAAATAGTGGTCAAACAATTAATGATCTGTAGGATATCCATGGGCTGGTCATTTTGTTTGAGGTTGTGCTGGTCCAAGGCATCGCATGCAGCTGACAGGCTCAAGAGATCCACTGCAAAAGCCACAAAAAATCACAAATGATTCAAAGGGTAAAATCTTTCCTTCAGTAGCCTTCCTTTTGCTTTGAGAATCCTGGTTAGGGATGTCTTATACACTCTACTAAACATCAAACCCAAACCCTACCCTCTTTTAAAGGTGTTTTACTTTCATCCCTTAGCTCCAAGTTGATAAGTATGGCCAACATTCAGGGTCTGAGCCAGTTCTCAAATCCCACTGCTATTGGGTGAAGGCGTGGGCAAAGAGACAATTCCCATCCCTGAATTACTGCTATCTTGTTCTACAGGAACAGAATTCATTCCAGGTGAATAAGAAAAAAAAAATTTTTTTTAGAGATTCTGATGACACTTTCTTGTATTAGTATTAGAGAAAGAGCAGTTAGATTAATCTGTATGGTGAGGCTTGTGTAAACACTACTTCTAGCTGTGTATTTATAATCATTATGCATTTCTCTCCTTGAAATATCAGTCACTTCTGTGTCTCTCCGCTACCTCAACATTAGGTGGAAAAAAGGATCACTAAATCTTTTTCTATAGGCAAACTGAAGTAACAGTATACTTATCCAGCTTTTAGAGTTGAGGCTCATTTATTTCTCCTTTCACCTTAAAATTATATTTTATAGTGTACTTTTCAAGTGCTCTAAGAATTTTATAAGGCTAGAGGGGGATTCCCTTGATCTGAGCTGGGATTTAATCATTTGCTAAAAGACACAAATTCAACAAATGTGAATAGTGGTCAAACACTATTGAAACTAATGTGAAACTTCAACCTTGCCCAACATCAGCAACTCCCAAGCTTTATTACCAAGTGTCATGAAAAGATGCTTTTCTCTAAAGCCAATTCATTAGCCAAATTAGAAATGCAACAACATTACTTTTATACCACTGTTTACACCTACGCTCTGGTCGGAATTCTCAGTCCTTTGAGACAAGGAATCAATGCTAATTAAGTAAATCTCTCACACATCTAGGGGGAAAGGGCAATGCAATTATAAATCTAGCTGCAGATAAACACAGGTCAGCCCAGTTGGTAAACAGCTTTCTTGGTAATAAAGAAATGCAAATTTAAGGCTTTACTGTGTTTTACTAGTTATTTGTAGCTAGTTCTAATTAAATATTAGGAAACAAACAAAAATAATGGTTAAGACCTATAGAGCACACATTTTGCTTTTTTAAAAAAGGAAGACAAAATTCCAGAGTCTCCTTGGAAGTGTGAAGGAGATCTGGTGGTGGCAACAGCAGTTTTCCTTTTTTGTCTTTTATCCCAGTGAGTAAAGCTCTGTGTTACCATGTACTAGTTTCCCTAAAATGTCCTGGACTGGCAGAGAGAGAAATGACCTCTTTTCATGGAAGCCAAGACTTTAAGGTGGCCGAAAGGAACGTAATTTGGGAGACTGATGTGAGGAGGAGTCAGGTGGGGAAGAGTAAAGAACAAACAAACAAAAATAACAGTGCACGCAGCCATAACCACGTGAGGAGGACAAGACTGAATAGAGACTGCACGGGAGGCTAGAGAGAGGTCCAGGGACAAAAGACCCAAATTTTCATTGTCTGTCTCTTCCCTGTGCTTTACTTCCTTGGAGGGTACATTTTCAAGTGCAGGTAGTGAGAACACTTAGAAACACAGCACACCAGTTCCATTGTTGTGAGAGAAGAATGGATTTTTTCTAAAACCCAATATTCCCAATATATTTCCTTACATATTAAAGGAAGCCATGGGTGGCTTGAAGTTTTTTCTGTTTTCTTTTTTTGTTATTGTGCTTTAATCATTACAAATGTTTTGTTTCCAATTCAAGGAAATAAGAACAAGTGAGAATTTTGAAGACTTAATCCTGTATTAAGAATCTAATTTACCCAGGTGAGGGAAACAAAAAGCAAAATTGCATGAATTTCATTTTATTGGGTCTGCTCTCATTTCTGTACAGGTGAATGGGTAACACATAGAACACAAAATTTGGAGTATAAACAGCTCCAGAGGGGGGCAAAGCAATTGCTCTGGAATTATAGGAGCAGAAGATGACACAGTTAAAAGAGAAATACTGCACAGTGTGCTCTGCTAAAACCAGATATGGTTAAACACGAGAACAATCTGTCATGGAAGATTGAAGAACACATTTCCCAAAACAAACGTTATCAAACAGAACTCCACTTTCACGGAACCATTTTAACTTCTATGGGCCTAAAAGGTGGTGAGAAAATCAATAGGGACAATTTAATTGCTATGCAGACATATGCTTTTCAAAATAAACATCTTGAATACACTGAGTTTTTTTGACAAAACGTTAAACATAATGATTACTTATTTCTAAAAGTTTCATGCTTAGCATGGCTCGGCACCTTTAGATCAGCGGCTAGGGTGTCAGCCACATACATCGGAGCTGGCGGGTTCAAACCCAGCGTCCAGACCTACCTATCAACAATGACAACTGCAACCAAAAAATAGTCGGGCCTGGTGGCGGGCACCTGTAGTCCCAGCTACTTGGGAGGCTGAGGCAAGAGAATCACTTAAG
>CAUYPK010148172.1:0-18868 GCA_963574355.1 Loris lydekkerianus | reverse complement strand
AGGAAGGAAGGAAGGAAGGAAGGAAGGAAGGAAGGAAGGAAAGAAGGAAGGAAGGAAGGAAGGAAGGAAGGAAGGAAGGAAGAAAGAAAGAAAGAAAGAAAGAAAGAAAGAAAGAAAGAAAGAAAGAAAGAAAGAAAGAAAGAAAGAAAGAAAGAAAGAAAAAGAAAAAGAAAAAAGAGCTGGGAAAAGAGAGAAATGGCTAGAACTTTTTATAGGGAAAATTTTAGAGAGCTACGAATAAGACTAAAAGAGAGTGCCCAGTCATTACCCCCACACTCCTTCCCCAGTTGCCCCTAAAAACTCTATCTCCATCCCCACCAAGTTCAAGATTAGCCCCACCACAGCCTATGCCAAAAAGGCCAAACTCGCTGATCCCTTAGAAGCCCCTCCCATCATCAAGTGAGGCCCAGGCATAGTCTGGCCCCCATGAACCTGCTTTCTAACTTGGGGATAATGATTTTCTGGTCCCTGAACACCTGTATAACAACCCACGATATCAGAGTGGCCTGTCTGCCTATTTGTCTACAGAGCCACTAGTCCAGGTTTTCCATCAACCTCAGCTTTCCAGAGAATCTCTGACCTTCTGGCAGAACCCCTGCCAGCTTCTCCTCTGACTGGACTCCACATTTGAATTCCTCTATGTCAACAATTCTCAACCTGTAGGTCGGACCCCTTTGTAACAATGAAAATACATCCTGCATATCAGATATTTACATTATAATTCATAATAGTAGCAATATTACAGTTATGAAGTAGCAATAAAAATAATTTCACTGTAGGGGGTCACCACAACATGAAGAACTGTATTAAAGGGTTGCAGCATTGGGAGGCATTAGGAAGGTTAAGAACCACTGCTCTATGTCATCCTCTGCCACCCCTCAAGAGAACATGAGAAACGTAAGTGGCTGCATGTGGATATCATCATCATGTGGACATGTAACCCATATCTCATCAGCGCTTACCCTGAGAAAGAGGTAGAAGTTCACCTATAGGCTAAGTCACTTTTGGCTTTACCTAGTCGGGGATGTAACCAACTAGCTCTTAAACTGGAAGCCTGAACCCTCAAAGAATTGCAAACAAAGTAAGAAAACGGCAGTGATAAAGCTTGGAAGCAGGTGTTAGCGCTCCCCTCCAAAGGAAAAGAAACAAGGATGTGAGGAGAATGAGCTCAAGCCTGTAAAGTTGTGCCAGTCCCCCACCACCACCACCACCACCACACATACAGCTAGAGTGTTGGTTATAGGGAAGGATCAAAGCACAGGGCCTGAAAACCTTCAGTGCAAACTACTTGGGCAAGGATCAGAAATCTGAAGTATGTAAACCAACTGTTTTTATTCTTTCATTTTTATTTCCTATTTGCTCTCTTCTAATATTTAGTAGTGCCTGAAAAATCCAGCTGCTGCAGCTGTGCTAAGAGAATCAAGGGAAAAGATTGTTATTCTCTCAGGAAGATGCCTTCTCCTAGACGGTCTGCATTGGTCCTGTAGAAATGAAACTGCAGAGTTGAGTTTGAAGTATATCCACGCATGGGCTGGGGCAATTTAAAGTCAGGGCATGGTAGAGAGGAGGATTTACTCCTGAGGTAAGCAAGATGGTATCAGCAGTAACAAAACTGTAAGAGCCCAAAAGAAAAGGTGAAACACGTCAAGCAGAATTTGAGCTTCTTGCTACAACTGCCTCTCCATAACCTTCAGAAAATTATTATTATTCTCTGCTTTAACAAAGAGGGACAGAGAATAAGGCAATGGGGATAAAAGGTGGAAGGAGATACCTGTGCCAGTGCCAGTGTAAACAGAGAAGTCTATTGAGAGACAAGGAGGTGCCAGGTATTTTTCTAAACCTTTGCATTCATGTCTTGTACTATACCCAGGAAAACCTGCAAAGGTGGTATTATCATATTCTTTTCATGGATAAGGGTATTGAGCATCTTAGAGATGTCTACAAAAATAAGTCTAAGGGCAAACATTTAGTTAAATGGCAAAATCAAAATTCAATGCCAGCTCTGTCTAATACCCAAATGTGTCCACCTTCAACTATGCCACATGGCTTCTACCAGACACATACTTAATCCAAAGAATTAACTGGTAATCATCATTGCTCAGATCATGTATAAGTAAAACTCCAAAGTTGAGTTGTGACACATCTGCACCCATGAGTCAGACCCTTTGGCACTAATGCCAGCCAGGTTGGATAAGCAATGGTCAAAATGCCTTGAATCCCCTGACCAGGAGTACTGAATTCTGTTGTCCTGGTCAGCTTTCCTCGTCCCGCACTGTGTTTATTAGCACCTGGCACTAATATACCCACCACTCCCACTAACCATCCCATCATGAAGCCAGGAATGGGTAGTTTACGGTACATACGGTAGTTGAAGTTTGAAGCTTCTCTATGAACTCAATCCATATACATAACCACGTTCTCCAATTCTTCTAAAATGCAAATGAGTAGACTACCTGCTTTTATAAAGCTTGAATGCTGGGTTGGTAGACTTTTTTTTTTTTTTTTTTTTAAAGAGCACATAGTGGGCATCTGAATTTTCTCTGGTGGCATGTTTCCTAGAGAGGCAGCCAAGCCCACATGGACTTAAAGAAGCAAAGATGCATTTGGCCCATCTGAACTCCACACAGCAAGTTCCAAAGTGAAGCACTCATTCACAGGAGAATCTACAATATAACTCAACTTCCCTGCCTTTAATCTAAAGAGAAATTTCTTGCCTCAACTGAAATCTGTGTTTGATCATGATAATTTGCTACACACTTGCAGGAACTATCTGGATACCCATTAATCCCGATGCTAAGCAACCCATGCACTTATTGCCACTGAGGCCATGAGGCACAGACCCTGCTAAGGAGGAGGCCCATTGCTTTAGGTAAATCACCAAGAGAGACTATGAATTGATGATCACATGAGGCTTCATGACTGATAAAACTCTGCCTGCACTATTTGCCATGACTTTGTGCTCTTCCCATGTGGAGGTCAGAGTGTCTTTGTACTGGTAAGTATGATAATTAGATCATTTCAGTTGTAGTATCTTTGGAAATAAATATATAGCATAAAAGAGGGGTGTGCGTGTGTGTGTGTATGTGGGTGGTGTTCAAGTGGTGAACTATCCTATACACATCACTCGTGACCCAGCTTTTCTTCTAGATAGAGCTGCCTAGCCCACACTCCTGCTCTAGGAGTGGTATTAAGGCTAAATTTTCACCTGCAAAAGGGACTCTGATTTCATTAGAGACCAAAGGAGAGCACATACCCATTATTTTAAGTGGTCTTTGTCATGGCCTAGTACAAGAGTCTGCCCAACCAGAAACAGTTGTTACTAGCTGATTCAGACAAATTAACTATCTCATGAATTTGAATTAGAAATAGAGAATTGAGCATGGTAGTAACACAGGAGTATATTCCAGTGAGTATGTTGGCCCTATTTATAAGAGGACACCAGAGTCCATGAACTCTATATTTGAGCAACTTGGAACCTCATTGGAGCTTTTCAGTTCTTGAATAACATCTCAATCTCCATAAGCTCCAGCATTGTGACTGTATAAATTTTAGAAATTTTCATGTTTTCAGTATTCTCTATGAATGCTTATGTTAAACATCCCCATCACTGGCAATAAACCATGGGACTTTGGAAAAAGCTACATGCTATGTCTTCCTATTGAGAGATTCACAAAGCATAATAGTATATTGAAGTCTCTAGTAAGTTATGCAAACAAAACAAAACAACAACAACAACAACAACAAAAACCTGTTTACCTTTGACTTGCCATTCCCCAAAGATACTTTTTCATAACACCAGTGTCTTTCTCAGAATAATTATTAATATCTTGGAAAATGAATAGAAATCCTTCTTAAAATGATGGGCACTTTTACAGATAATATTGGCCTGGCAATTGAAAGTGAAGACACTAGTTTTAAAGAAAGCTTCTGGGGGAACATGAGGAATCAAAAAGAGATCTGTAGAGGGGCCAACATGGCAGAGCAGGGAAGAACACAAACAAAGGCACAAAGGCGGAGACAAGAAAGGGGTCAAGAGCCAGGAGGAAAGAAGGGACAACCTCAAGACAAGCTGAGTAAGAAAGGGAGGGCCCAACCCTTGCCAGTAGTGCTACCATTATGTCCCCAATTCATCAAATAATATGCCTTTCATACATCTGTGGTAGTCCTTGATATGTTCTAGTCTGTATTCACATCCCTATTATTGTTTTAAATTGTCTGGGGGATAATTTTAAACTAATCTTCTAATCTTTTTCCAAGAGCCCTCATCAATAACAACTGAAAGGATGATTAAAATAGCCCTCTGTGTAGAACAAACTAAGTCAAAATTACTGCAAAGAGTAAATCACTCTCACAGAGGGATAATGTCAATGCCATCATCTATAAAAGATTTGTTGACAAAGGCTATCTCAATTCAAATGTATCGTCAGGTTGCAGCCTGGTCTTTGCCAGGCTGTCTAGAGAGGAAAAGAAGACAAATGAGGCCAAGATTTTGGTCTCCATTGACCTTTGATCTCCAACCCAAAGGGTCCTTTTGAAAGACATGTATGGATGAAGGATCTGAGAGGCTCCAGGTAAGGGAAGCCCTAACTCTCCTCCAAGCCCAGCTCTGTTCTGTAAACCTAGGGACCTTTTCCAGCTCAGCTAAGCCCCTGTTCCTGAAATGATTCCTTCTCAAGAAGTAAGGACTTATGGTGAGAGAAGAGAATGGTACAAGGACTCCATGGCCCCCGTCATGGGGCAGAGACTGTATTAGGCCTCCCATAGAACGTGCAGGCATTTTTCCCACCACAGGCTACTGAGCCCCATCTAGAGCAGCTGGTGGCTAGCTAGCAACCAGCAAAGCATCTAAGAGACACAGTAGCAGAGCAATGTAGAGAGGAAATCTTAGAAGAGACCTTAGAAGTCATATATTTCATTTCCTTAAATGCACAGAATGAGAAACTGAGGTCCAGAGGTGGTAGCCATATGCGCAAGGTCATATGAACTAATTAGCACCTATAGCCAAGAAGATTTTCCATCCACTAAGTCCAAAATCCCAGCTTGGTTGCCAGGCTTGGTCTTACCTCCTATTTAATCCAAAATTGTCATTTAAAATGGAAGCTTTCTCCCTGCCTCAGCAAAGGCCCACTGGATGGTCAGTTTGACTTTTTCAGTGGGACTGAGGGTCTCCACCTGACAGGTCTTGACAGGTTGGCCACAGTGACAGATTGTGGCAGCAGGTGGCATAGGATATTAACCAGAGCAGAGAGGAGCAGGTAATGAAGACCCCAACTAAGGAAGCTTCCCCAGGGGGCTGAACTCCTGCTGAGAATTGGTATGCTGCTGGTGATAAGCCCTGCAGAGAGGACAGTGACTCGCTGGAGCACAGTCCCCTCAGAATCCCACTGCAAGGAAAACAGGCAAGCATTCATTCACTCATGAATACATTCAGTCACTGTTGAGTGCCAGGTACTGGCTTGGGGGCTGGTAAATCCAAAGAAGGAGAAAGGAGGGAAGGAGAAAAGAGTGGGGAGGAGAGGAAGGAGGTAGAAGTCCAGCAACTAAATTAGAAACCAAGTCAAAATCAATGAGTAGCCAAAAGGCAGGAGTGCCAACACAGACTCACCAGCTCAGATGCCCTCTGTGCTGAGAAATTCGTCCCCACCGAGAAGGGGAGGAGGAGGGAATAACTAATGACCTGCAGATGACAAAGGGTGTCCTTCTTGTTCTCCCCTCATTTTTGTTGTCCCAATGTCATAAGAGGAGCCTGATGGTTTACAGGCAAGAACCAGCAAAGGTACGAGTTATTCTCCATAGTTTTTGCCTAATATCTAATCTTGGCTAGAATTAATAAGCCCTCAAAACAACACTTACTTCCTCCTGTGAGGAGAACAGACACAAATTGTACTATAAATATTAATATCAAGAACACTAATTACAAGATGAAGAAATGCATTCTTAGAGAGGTTGTTTAAATTATTCAAATGCAAACAAATCTCAGGTAGAAGTGAAATTTGAACTCAGGTCAGGCTGATGCTAACACCTTTGAAGGCCCTGGCTGTACATCCTCCTATGTTCAACCAAACCCAGCTCCACAGCGCCAGCCACAGACTGCCCCACAGCTCCAATCAGCCCTCATGCTGCCTGATATGGCCATGGATCTTAATGGAATTGGAGTTGAACAAAGTGACCAAATCATTATAACCATCCCTGTTGCTAGGAAAACAACCCAAAGAACAATCTTCCTTATAATATGGGTCAAGGTCCTAGAAAAAAACAATTCTACTCACATGTTTCAAATGAAGAGGATTTAATCCCGGGACTGCCTTCAGAGGAATGATAGAGTAAGAGAACCAAGAAAGAGTGTTGAGCTTCCAGAGCAAACCACAGGAGGTTGCTATTCCCACTCTGAGGCCTAAAGGGGCAAGGAAGAAAGCAGTGCCATTGTTCCCTGGTGAGGGAGGTGACCAGCAGGATCTTTGGTCACCAGGGACACAGCCAGACGCCCAGTGCCTAGCAGGAAGGAAAGTGGTGAGAAAGTCCCCAGTTCTCTCTCTGCCACACCCCCAGCTCCTGCTGGTGACTCACCTTGGTCAACCCCAACCAGGAGCCTCAACAAAGTAACTTGGGTCATGCAGCCCATAAAAGTCAGCCTGCGGGGACACAGAATAAGGCAGCAAAGGGAGGATAGATGAGTCTGGGGTAGGGGGCAAGTGGAGAATAAGCAGCATGGAGAGAAACGTCTAGTTTACCGAGACAGGTAATATACACTGTAAGGGATATTTTTTCACAATAAAGTTTAACTTTCCAATGACGGTGTCTGTGGTTAAAGGTGTTTGTGCACTGTGTGCCTGGCACTCTTCTGAGTACTTTAAAGAAGTAGCAGGTATGAATCTCCATCCAGATTCAAGGATGCAAGAATTACTGCTTCATTTCATTTTATACAAATTTCATTTTCATATTCAGCTCCCATACCACCAGGCTGGCAGAGTACATCACCTCAGTCATCTGTTGGGTTTTGCCAGTCCAAGAGGCCAAGGTACCAGGGCCCTCCAGCCCGAGTCTTGTGTGCACACAGGCTCTCTCAGGCACACCCACCCACCAGCATGGCTTTCCTGGACAGTGTCTCACTCTATCTTCAGAGGTGTACTTAACAGAGCCAACGCAGGGAACCCCACCTAAAGCCACATGTACCTGCAACCATTTTTCTATGGCGTCTGTCAGGAAGTGAGGCTAGATCGCTACTGCTCAGAGATGTGCAGAACCTCTCAAAGAATCTGGGGAACCTTTTTTTTTTTTTTTTCAGTCTAAGAAAACTCCCTCCCTTCCTCTTGCTTTTCCTAAGCACTAGGTTTCTTCCACAGCTCTCTCTTCTACCTCCTCTGGAAAACCTCTACCTTCTCCAATGGAGTTGGGCTTTTAAAGTGAAAGCTGGAAAATCTCCACTGGCTACTTCAGCTTCTTTGTCCACCGCACAGCTTCTGTTGGGCACTGCCTTCTGCTTCAGTGGGGAGAGGGCAAGGAGGTGGAAGAAGGAGAAGATATCAATTAGTAGCTCAAAATTGATCCAGCTGCCCATCTATTTCCTTAAACTTTAAGACAACTATATTAATCTTTCTTTTTTTTGAAACAGAGTCACTCTCAGTAGAGTGCTATGGCATCACAGCTCACAGCAGCCTCAAATTCTTGGGCTTAAGCAATTCTCTTGTCTCAGCCTCCCAAGTAACTGGGACTACAGGCACCTGCCACAATGCCCAGCTATTTTTTTTTCTTTCTTTCTTTTCTTTTCTTTTTTTTTTTTTTTTGCCATTGTTGTTTTAGCTGGCCCAGGCTGGGTTCAAACCCACCACCCTTGGTGTATGTGGCCGGCATCCTACCCACTGAGTTACGGAAGTTGCCTAATCTCTTTTTTTTTTTTTTTAATTCAGTGATGGTTTGGCATCTTGGGACCTGCTAATCCTGAGAGATAGGGCTTCCCAGGACTAGTTTATTTCTGGAGATAAAAAAGGGCTCACCTGAGAGCATCTCTTTGAAATGCAAATCAATAAATCCAAAATGAATATTCCAAACTGGCTCCTCTATCTAGTTTTTATATTCCAGGAGACAATATTCCAATATGCCTTAATCACGTTGAGAGGCAGACTAAAATTATTAAAACTAGCCAGTATCAAACCTGGTCAACCTGTTCCAATGAACTGAACCGCTTCACTCTTTCCCCTCACCATCTCTGTCTCCTGATTCACACTCCATGTGGCATGGAATATGAGTCTCCCATCATGACAATCATTTCCATATCTGTATCTTATCATATCTGATTGAAACAAATCCAGGGTACAATTTAGTACAACATTATGCACCCCATTTTTGAAGCTCAGAGTGTTACAGCCTTATCAGATTCATTGCTGCTGCTCTAGACAAAGCCAATACACTGAGACAGCAAAGGTTACAGCAAAGAAAGAATTTAATATCACAGATGCCATGTGAGGAAACAGGAGGAAGTTCTCAAATCCATCTTGTGAGAATTGGGGAGAAAGGGTTTTTAAAGATAGTTTGGTGGGAAAAGGGCTAGGTAATTGTGTCTGCTAATTGGCTGGGTTCAGGGCAGAACCACAGAGGGTAGAAATTGTCTTCTTGACTGAATCCATTCTTGAGTGGGGGTTGTAAGACTAGTTGAGTCAGTTGCTTGGTATGGTCCACTGGTCTGGGTCAAGACACCTCGAGACAAGATAACCCGAAAACCAGCCTTAGGTTTCCCTTATGTTTCACAAGGGTAATGTTGGGCGCAATGAAAACAGCTAAGAATACATATCTATGGGAGCAATAAATACAGCCAATAATCTTTATGACTATCAGCTATATGACTCCCAAGTAGTAAGTAATCACAAGAAGACAAGCTGAGGAACGTATGTATTTCCATTACCACAGTGGTTACATATATATTTACATATATATATATTTACATATATATTTCCATTACCACAGTTCCTACCACAGTGCCTTCATAAAATTGACAAAGGGCAGTTTCAAGGACAATAGTCCAAGGAGACACAGCAAGTAAATTATCCATTTGCCTCTAAAGCCAACCTTCCTAATTAGTCCAGAGATAGCATTCATATTTTACATCATGAGCCAGCTCTGATTGGCTGGTATGACTATCTAGAAGCTGTGTTAAGAAGAATTCTAATGTCATACCAAACTCATTGAGAAACAGTGAGCCTTGAGAAATACCCTATACTGATTGGCAAGGACTTACGTGAGTGCAGGAGGCATATGTATTGTATTTCGCATCTGTTTATTCAAAAACATGCCATTTGTTATGTACAATAAAATGAATTACTTAAGTGGTTTGAATTTGTGTGATATATCAACAGATCCTGAAGAGAATCCATCAGGAGAATTTCCAAGAATCCAGCCACCAGCCACTGAGGGAGGTAGAGGACAGAGGGTGGAGGAAGAAGAGGAGCTTATGCACCCAGGGGATCCCCCGCCCAGAGTGGGGCTGGGAGACAAAAACAGAAACACCTCCAGGCCCTTCGGAGCCCATCCTCTCCTCAAAGCAGGCTTTTCTTTTGGATCAACTCTTCTTTATTCTTTTGATACTTCTTTTAATATTTATTTTAATTTTATGTTCCTTTTATTCAAACAGTAGAGAAAGGTAGACACTGTACCTGTTTCAGTACCTCCAGCTGGGGAGGACAGTAGAGATTAACCGATAGAATCCAGTCTTTGTCTCCCCACTCCAGCCACCCACCCACCCCAAGGAAATCAAGTCAGCAAAGTGAAGATTACTTCATTGCTTTTCTTCTTGATTCTCCTTTCAGCAACTCTTAATGTCCCCCTCTTTAGTGCCCTGAAGTTTGTTGTTTTTCATTGATTTATGTGGACCTGGGAATGTATGTCAGTTTAATTAAGAAAAAATTATACTGCTCTATATCCTTGTCAACTTAATTTTCAGGATTTGCTTTGTTTTACATTGTAAACTTTGGGGACAATTTGTTCTGTCTTTAATCAACACTTACAGGTTTTGTTGTTTTTTTTGGGGGGGGGCAGCGGGGGTTAATTTTTGCTCTTTTGCTTCCAAGCCCAGTATGGACAAAGATGATCTGCATTGTCCCTTGTTTCACAGCCTGTACCATCATGTTTACATTCACTTTGCTTTGAAGAAAAGGCAAAACAGCTGTGTTTTTATTAGAGGAAGCAGTTTGAGCATAATACAAATTAGTTCAAAGAGTACTGAAAAAAGAAGCAAATGACCTAGTACTGGCTTCACCATTTTTCTTGATGGCCTTCCAGGGGTAGGAGAGCTACAGCCTTCTGATTTCAAGATTTTTTTTTTTTTAAGCACCAAAGGAAGAAAGGAAGGTTCATCTTTCTATGCTGAACCCCTTTTAATAGAAGGATTTGTTCTGTAAAATTTGGATTCAGTCAAAAAGGTCGCATTTAAGAACCTAGAAGGCCACACGTGGTTCTCCCCACTCCTGCAAGGTGCTGTGTCACTTGCCTTCTCCTATCTGTGAAATGGGAGTATCTGAAAGGCATGAAGGTCTTGTTTGCTTTGGAATTCATGGATCCTATGTTAATGTTGGAAAGGACCGTGACATCATTTACAAAATTTCAGGAAGAGCTGAACTGTCAGGCCTAGGGAAGACACAAACCAAAGAAGCACTGTAAATCCCAAGAGCAGAAACCTGCAGACCTTCATTGAAAGGAATTTCCAGGGGGTGATTCAGCTCTAATGGCCTTCCATTCTTCCATGGCTTGGCTCAGGTTTAGAAGTTCTGTAAGAAAGAAGGCAATGGGCCCAACTTATCCCTGGAAGCAAGGCGTGGGATACTATTTGAAGCCCAACCCAGAACAGTGTCAAGAATATAGCATCTGTTACCAGAAGAAGGGATTGGAAGGAGGTAGGAAAAGTATTATAGTAGATAAAAATAAATGACTGTGTCTGTGTGTGCATGTCCTGGGCAGCTACCATGGTCCACTGCCTGGTAGCTGCCCAGGACACAAACACACAGACACAGTCCTCCTGGTCTAGAGCACCTAGATAATTCCATATCTATATGGTCTACACTTATGGATTAAATGATGAACAAATGGCAAGCAATCCCAAGTAATTTAAGAAGAAAGAAAATAGAAAAAAAAAGTTTTTTTAAAATGTTATATTGTAGCAAGAAGATGCAAATACAGGCTATAACTTGATTTCTCCAGCTGGCCATAGAGCAGTAGCTGTTATGACTCTCCACCACCATAAATCCCCACTCCATGTTGCTCTGACCTTTGATGAGAACCTCTAAAACAGTGGTTCTCAACCTGTGGGTCATGACCCACAGGAACTGGATTAAAGGACCACGGCATTAGGAAGGTTGAGAACCACTGCTCTAAAAGAACCAGCTGAGGTTCTGCTGTGACAGGATGGGTGACTTTTCTAAGGGATCTGAGCCTTTGATAGTTTTTTCCTGTAAAAGGGTACAACAATTGTGATGGACAATAAAGGCTTCCTTTGATTGCACCATTTATTTTTATGTAGTAGCCACCAGTCTTCTCTTTGGTAGCCAAAGGGAATTACTTAGTCCACTCCATAACCACCTTTTCCTGTTTGAAATAGTATGAGGAGCCTAACACAACCAGGTGACAGTCTCAACTTCTGATTTGGTGGATCTATTCCTGTGGCTCAGGAAAAGTCTTACCTTTGAGTACCAAGATCTCTATACCAATAGACACCAAATCCATAGGAACAGGAATCAGGTTAAGCAGATGGAATGCTATTACATTACTCCAAATGATACTTCAACTCCATTTAAAAAGCAATTATAAAACACACCATTCTTATTCCTCCCATCACTCAAGCTTGAGATACTCACACAGCCCCACTCATCTCCAGCTCTGCATATCCCCACTCCTTCAATTCCCCACCTAAACCATTTATTCCACCTGCTCTGTGAAATAATTCTCAGAAAAAGATCTCTTCCCCTGTTCTCAAATCCTACTCTTACTATTTGTCCTCCACTTACATGCTCCCAAAAGAGAGTCTAGTTATTTGTGTACATCTTCCCTTCCCAACTAAACTGTAAGTTCCCTGAGGGAAGAGACCGTAGATTATACTATCTGCATTAGGCACCAGGCTGGGTGCTTAATTATTCATTGAATGAATGAGTAACTAATGACTGTGGAGATCTGCTAAAAGGCAGAAGTGAAAACTTGTTGGAAACAATGGCGGGCCCCGGGTCAGTTTGGCAAGTGCATTGTTTTCTGATTGTTTTTCTCCGAGTTAACTGTGGCTCAAGTGAACAATGGGGGGAAGAACTGTAGGTGTGGATCTGCAGCCAAGATAATGATTGCACCAGCCTCTGATTCAATTCAGTCTTGCCCAGGGGCAATATTAAGAAGGGAGTTAAGTGAGAGATCATATTCTGTCAAATATGGAGAAAATGGCTGGGTGCCTGCCAAATGAGAAACTGCTGATGGACAGTCATTTTTCTCTTTCTCTCTTTTGAATGAGAAGCCATGTGCTCTGAAACAAAACCGAACAGGGAGATGAGAAGTTTTTTTGGAGAAATCAATCAATGTGGACAATTGCACTGCTAAATTCAGACAAAATAAGCCTTTCCCCCTCACTAGCAAGGAAATTATGAGCTAGTTATATGAACCCACGTTTCAGCCTCCTTTCTCTTTGGCCTGTCTGAACCAATGGCCATAGGCTGGGCTGCTACTTAGCTTAGATGCGCAGAGCCTATGGCTCGTATCACATCCGCCCTGAGCCTGGTGCCCTGGGAGGCCATTAGCTCCACTTTCTCTCTGCATCCAAACATACTCCTGACCACAGTCAGACAGCCTACCACTGGCACAAATGGGTCCAGACAAGGTAAAGATTAGCACAAACCCATTCTCACTACTAGTGAAGCAGCTCAGATGGTGTGCCCCATCAGCATTGGCCCAGTCTTACAGACCAGGCATAGTATCTTGCTCAAGGAGGGCTGTCATAAATTACATCTGATCATGCATTCAGCACGATCGCTCTCACAAAACAACATCCAACACTTACTGAGTGGGTCATCTGGACCACAGGACCCGCAGGAGGAGGCCTTTCCTACACAGTGTCTCCAATCCTTACACCAATCCTGGGAAGCAAAACTTAACCTGCTTTACTGATGGAGCAATTGAGGCTCAGAGTGGTCTTGCATGTGCTCTGCGGTCACACAGCCAGGGTGTGCTTCTGGGTGGTGGGACCTACATCCCAATCAAAGTTCAGCTCCAGAGCCATGCATTTTCCACCAGACTGCAATGCTCTGTCACAGACATTCTCAGTTATCCTGCGCAGCAGCCTGGTGTGGTAGATAAATCGGATAAAACCCCAACTTTACACATCAGGGAAGGTAAAGACTGTGAGAAGTGAGAACTCAGTCCCTCTTCCTTCTTCAGATCCTGAATGTGCCCACTATCAGGTGAGGTAGAAACAGGCATAAAAGTAAAATTATTTCCATTTTCCCAATGAGTAAGTCACATTCCCCATTTGCAAACCTCCTGAAGTTTTTCTTGAGTGCAGAATTAGCTCTAACCACCTTATTGCACCACAAAAGGCCCTTCTAAGTCTCCTCTCAGCTTCCTTCCTTCCTCTCCACACAGACACCACTGTCCTGAGCAAGCTGTCATGCATTCTCGGAAGACGTCACAATGTCACACATTCTAGCCTCCATCCAGGCTAGTCTCTCTGCCTGGACAATAGCTGACATTTCCAGACTCAGCTCCTCAACCTGCTCCCACCCTGGGCAGAGCTGTCTGTTCCTCATCAGCTTCCCAAAGGCACCTGTTCCATCATCTCTGACTAAGACGGTCCCCACTCCGTGCACTTACCAGGTGTCCACCTTTATTCACAAAACTTCCCCACAAGTCGTGGCAGTCTCCCTCAGCTCACTGGCCACAAAAGCTGCAGTCCTCACGAAGGACTACACAGCCCTGTACACACACTCTACTCATCACATCCCCCGCTCTCCTGCCCACTCACTACGCACACAGGCGGGCTCACCCTCTGCTGCCATTCCAGGCAAAATGTCACCTTAGAGTCTTTGTCCCCACCCTTCCCATTGTCTAGAGTGCCATCTTACCAAGAAATCCATAAGGCTGACTCTCTCTGGTGCCTTCTGAGTGAGGCCTTCTCTGAATCATGATTAATTTCTTTTTCTTTTTTTTTTTTTGTTTTTTAGAGACAGTTCTTGCTCTTCACCCAGGCTGGAGTGCAGTGGCGTCCTCATAGCTCACTACTGCCTCTAACTCCAGAGCTATGTGATCATGCTGCCTCAGCCTCCCAGTTGCTGCGATTACAGACGTGGGCCACTGCACCTTGCTTAACTTTCTACCCCTACTCCCACCCCACTGCCCTTTATTTCTCTTACATACTTTTCCTTCAAAGCAGTTCTCAACATCTGGAAGACTTTATATTTTATGTATCTTTTAATTTCTCTGTCTTTTGGATGAATGAATAATGAATGTCTGTAGCCCTAATTCTTCCACCCCAGCCCAGTCCCCAGCACAATGCCTGAGTATAGAGTTATCTGGTCCCTTCCACTCGTAGATGATCCTACAGGGTTGACCAAGCTCATTTAGACTTCATGTGCCAGGACTAAGCCAAAGAGCTGAAGATAATCACTATCCAGAGAAAGAGCTATGCTAGGTCATCCTTCAAAGCAAATGAATCCAAGAATGCTCACTATAGGGAACAAGGGTGCAGGACCAAGGGAGCAGAGCCAGGGATAAAAGAAAGGAGGCCAAGAACAGTGAGTCAAAACAGGTAAGAGAAAGGGCAGTGTGAAAAGACCACAGATATGGTCACTTTGATATGTGCCTGGTGATGAATTTCATGAGCAGACCAGAGTTAAAACTAATAAATGTTTGCTGAATAAATGAAAAATCAATGGAAAAGCTGGGTAGGGGGGAAGTCCTAAGCCTCTAGTGGCCAGTGCCTTTCTGGCTTCTCTGTTCCCCACCTCGCCTTTAGGGAAGCTGTGATTCTCATCCACAGAGGTACAGGTGTCATGCTGGCACCAACCTCTAATTAGCATGAACCAAGTGCACAGCACTGCAATGTGCTCAAAGCAGGCTATTCATCTTTTTTTCCTGGGAAATAAGTCCAACGTCCCCAATAGAATCCTTTGGCAGAACTATTCCATTTGATAAATGTAACGCAGGCCTTCAGTTCATGGTCTACAGTCCTAGTCCCAGTTTGAGAAGCTCTCCTTTGCGGTTCCACTAAGCGAGTACAAAGCTGAGCCTCAGACAGACTGCTCTTCCCCCACCAGAAAGCAGCAAGCACAATGGACAGCTCCAGGGGTGCCAGCCCAGCACAGGGAAACTGGGCACAGGAAAAACCTTCCAAACTGGCACCAGTCACTTTAGAGAGCTATGTCTAGAAGTCGGGGAAAAGTTGGGCAAGCACACACAAGAGCGGCCAGATGATCTCTACCTCTGCGTGTTATTTTGCAAAGATAAGAGAAGAAACCAGGGGCAAGAAGCAGCCATTTTCACGCCACCCCCTGTATTCTACCATAAGTGACTATTGTTTGAACAGAGCCATGGCTAGGCTAAAGTGCCACAGCTTTAGACATACTTTATCTTTTTTCCAAAAAAAACCCCCTAACTTTTGTTAGATAATTTGTACTAGATAAGTACTATATGAACTCAGAGACTGAAACAATACATTTAGACATCAACATAAATATAGGTATAAACATAGGCACAGATGTGGCTATAAACATATACACAATTATGTTCCTGAATTCATCCTAGAAAAGGGGCTACATGCCTTATTGCTGAATATCACTACTGAGGTCCCCCCTTCAGGGGCCTCCAGCACCTTGTCCACCCTTCAAAGCAATTTTGGAACTTATTTTCTGGAATGGCCATCAGAGCTGTTGTCCTACAAGGTCTGACAATTAAGTTTGCAAATTCATCCTAGAAAAAGTGCTACATTAGCTCACGGCTGGATTTCACAATGGTCACCAGATGGCCAAGGGGAGTACTTTGAAGGTGACTGTAGTGATATTCAGCAATGATGTGTGGTAGTGCTTTTTTCTAGGATGAATTCACAAACTTAATTGTCCAAACTCATATAGTATAAAATGGAACATTGTCCCTTTTACCCCCACCCCCAAATACACTCCTCTTTCCAAAGGTAATCACTAATGATAATTAAGGATTTCCTTTATTATTTGTTACCCTCATAATGAACATACACACCTTTTTGCATTAAAGGAATCATTATACATATTTTCATGTCTTTTTGTCCCTTAACAAAATAATTCAGTGATCTGCCCCATTTCTGTTCCTAGAGACATTTTTAAATTTTAATATTTAATTGCCACATGGTATCCCACAGTGTAGATACCCTAGTTCATACTTCATTTCTTCTTTTGAGGAACTTTCAGGCAGCATCAATTTTTCACTACTGCAAAATCATATAGCTCTAAACCCCCTGATATCAAATCTCTGTAGTTGTCACATGGATTTCTTTAGAATTTCTAGAATTAGAATTCTGGGTCGACCATCAGCATAATTTAAATTCTGAAAGATATTAAAAAATCATTCCCCTAAAAGTATTTATCATCAGTCACTCCAACCAACATTGTGTGAAGGGATCTATTTCCTCTTGTCCTTGCCCACAAGCATCACCAACTTTTAAATGTGTATCAGTGTAATATGTTATATAAATATGCAATATAAATGTTTATCAGCGTAAGATCAGTATTTGCAATTCAATGATTACTGGTGAGGCTGAACTTCTTTTCATATTTCTTGCTCATTTGGCTATCTTATTCTATAAATTGTTTATTGCTATTTTTTGTCCACATTTGGTTATACTGTTTGTCTTTTCTTGAGTAATTTGAGTAGAAATTTTCTCTTTCATCTACCTTCTTCCCTATATAAATTAGAACTGTTTTCACAATGACTTTTTTCTGCTTTCTATAGTTGACAAGTCTGTTTCACTCACCCAACTTAACTCTAATCTCACGAGTGGAGATATTATGGCTGCTATGTTAGTGCTATTTTTCTAATTATTCGTTAATACCATTTATTGGCTGTCCACTATGTGTATGTCAAGTGTTACCCCCTCCATCTGGCACAGATGGAGACAGTGTGGCAGATGGATGAAGCCCTGGACTCTCAGTCAGGAGGCCAGGGTTCAAACCTCATCTCTGTACCCCACAAGTAGGATACTTGGTCAAATATCTTAATCACTCTGAATGTCAGTTGCCCCCATTTAGTGTCCTCTCCACCAACTTTTGGTATCTGTATTATACAAACAAGTTTCTCTTATCATAGGCAGTCTAGCAATACCTGTTCCTGGATGATAACTGCAAGGCTTTAAGAATTTTATCCTACTAGGTGTTATCAGAAACATCAAGATCATTTCATAAAAAGTCCCATATACTCGGTTGTTGGACTTCCAGCCTAAAGTAGAGAGATGTTCTGTTTATTGTAGTATGCTCTCTACACCAGATGAAAAGAGCCTCTTTATAATCAAGAACCAAGGCCCTTGCACTGCAAAGAAAAAGTGCAAATATTTATAAATAATATTTGCACATAAAAGTTAAATACCAGCTGTCATCTCTTTCCTTAGTAGATGAGGAAAGGCACATGCTGCTACAGATACTGGGAGAGGGCCCACCAAGTATAGGGTAACTGCTGTCACTCTGCAGGTCCTACCCATGAGGCTGTGGCCATCCCTCACAATTTCATTCCCTACTCACCCAAGGAAGCTGCCTGCCTTAGGAACAACCAGGTTTTCATTCCTATGACATCTTGAGTTTAATTAAACTAGGGAGTGGCTTTTGTAGATTGACATAAATCCCACTTCTTTCATATGATTTTTCCAGGGTGTCTAGAACCCTGTAACAATTCAAGGGAAATAACAAAAGGAACATATCTACAGAAAGATTATACATACTAGTTCAACAGAAATAAAATAATTTTAAAATTTTAATATTCTCATGGAAACTTGGCAGTGTAGCTATAATTTAACCAAAGTAGTAAACATTAGACCTATTTTTAAGCGTATGTTCTGTTGTTAAGACAAGAATAAGTCTCCTTCTCATTAGCTACTACACACTCTGAAGCATCATCTGGTTAACTTCCCTCTGTCCTCTGATCCATTCCTAAATTTTAAAATGCCTTCTCTCCAATCATTCAAAAGCTCATTAATAAAGAATGGCAAGTCCAGTTGTCTAAAACATCATCCAGCACCATTATTCTCTTATCAGTGTTTACCACACCTGCTGTGAGCCTCAAATTCTGTTACTTATAGATTACTCTTATGGCCCCCAATAAATTTGAGAGAAGCTTGAGAGCAGTACCTGCTTTATAACAGCATGAAAAAGAGATTCTTTCATGGCTTTTGTTCATTGGGAGGAACTTCCACTATGACTATTGTTTCAAGCTCGATATATAAAATTTATAAATCTATAAAATAACTAACATCCTTTTAAATATTAAGGAATCAATATGCATCAAAATTTATAGTTTAGCTACACAATAATAAATCAATGCCTAAATTAATAAATTAGACTTTTCTAAGCATTTAAACATTGAGTGTAAACTTTTTTACTCAAACTCTCCTCAACATTTAATATAACTATAAACCTAATATGACATATTCTCAGAAATGCTTTAAACATTTTAAGAAGTAGACAAAACTCTTATAAAATATTGTAAGGGTTCAAGAATTTATTAAACCTAAAGTTAAACTAGAAATACTTTTTTTTTTTATTGTTAAATCATAGCTGTGTACATTAGTGCAATCAAGGGGTACAATGTGCTGGTTTCATATACAATCTGAAATATTCTCATCAAACTGTTCAACGTAGCTTTCATGGCATTTTCTTAGTTATTGTATGTAGAC
>CAUYPK010148169.1:0-59344 GCA_963574355.1 Loris lydekkerianus | reverse complement strand
TCAGGAATGGAAGAAAAAGTATCCAATGTACTCAGCCCTACTATGAAGCTAAATTATAGCTTTCACATGAAGGCTATAACCCAAGTATAGCACAAGACTATGGGGAAAGGGCCAAGGAAGGGGAAGGGAGGGGGGAGGTTTGGGGGGAGGAGGGGAATGGGTGGGGCCACATCTATGGTGCATCTTAGAATGGGTACAGGCGATTGCACTAATGTACACAGCTATGATTTTACAATAATAATTTAAAAAAAAAGACAGCAGCTAGGTAGCACCTGCAGGGGAAGGGGTGCAGCTAACGTCTCCCTCCAGGGTTCTGCTAGTTGGATGAGGCTTGCCTAAATTCACCTGTCAGGGTGACAGAAACCCAAGCATCTGCTGTAGCATTTGAAAGAGCAATATGGGAGGCTTGGCGCCCATAGCTCAGTGGGTAGGGTGCCAGCCACATATACCAAGGGTTTGAGCCAGCCCAGGCCAGCTAAATAACAATGACAACTACAACTAAAAACAAATAGCTGGGCATTGTGGTAGGTGCCTGTAGTCCCAGCTCCTTGGGAGGTTGAGGCAAGAGAATCACTTAAACCCAAGAGTTTGAGGTTGCTGTGAGCTGTGATGCCACAGCACTCTACCAAGGGTGGAATAGTGAGACTCCGTCTTGAAAATAATAATGAAAGAGCAGGCTTGGCGCCTGTAGGACAGTGGTCACAGCATCAGCCACATACACCAAGGTGGCAGGTTTGAGCCTGGCCTGGGCCAGTTAAGCAACAATGACAACTGCAACAAAAATAGCTGGGCATTGTGGCGGGCGCCTGTGATCCCAGCTACTTGGGAGGCTGAGGGAAGAGAATCACTTAAGCTTGAGAGCTTGAAGTTGCTGTGAGCTGTGACACCACGGCACTCTACCGAGGGTAACACAATGAGACTCTGTCTCAAAAAAAAGGAAAGGGGAAGGGAAAGGGAAGGGAAGGGAAGGGGAAAGGGAAAGGGAAAGGGAGGGGAGGGGAGGGGAGGTGGGAGGTGAGGGGAAGGGGAGGGGAGGGGAGGGGAGGGGAGGTGGGAGGTGAGGGGAAGGGGAGGGGAGGGGAGGGGAGGGGAAGGGAAGGGAAGGGAGGGGAAGGGAAGGGAAGGGAAGGGAGGGGAAGAGAAGGGTAGGGTAATATGGGAGACAGACTTGAAGCTTTATTTGTTTTCTCCCTGGTAATGTCTCTATAGGAAAGTTTTGTGTCCCTTGCTGAAGCCATTCACAGAGGACTAATGAGGCCCATCCCCCAGCAACATTTGTCTGTTTGTTTTGTTTTTTCTATTGAGACAGAGTCTCACTTTGTCATACTTGGTAGAGTGATATGGTGTCATAGCTGACAGCAACCTCAAACTCCTGGGCTCAAGTGATTCTTTTGCCTCAGCCTCCCAAGTAGCTAGGACTACAAGCGCCCAGCCACAATGCCCAGCTATTTTTTGTTTGTTTGTTTGTTTAGCAGGCCGGGGCTGTGTTTGAACCCACCCAGTGTGGAGCATTTGGCTGGCACCCTAGCTGCTTAGTTATGGGCACCGCCCCCAACAGCCTTTGGGTGCCCTTAGGACCTGACTTCTAGCAGCTCAGCTGGTGTCGTCTTGGGTTTGGCTTCACACTGGATTCCAAACAGTATTTTTCCAACTTATGAAAAGATGATGACTAATGATTTTTACAAAGAGGTAAACCATGAAATACTATCCATGTGGGCGGCGCCTGTGACTCAAAGGAGTAGGACACCGACCCCATATGCCGAGATGGTGGGTTCAAAAACCCAGCCCTGGACAAAAACTGCCAAAAAAAAAAAAAAGAAAAGAAATACTATTCCATGTAATCCAGGGCCAGGTTTAACATTATTGCCGATCTGTATCAAACATAAACAATACTAAGCCTCCAAACAATCTAATGACATCTAAGCTAATTTTAAAAAGCAGTCATTTGACAGGACCTGCTTTTAAAACAGTGTGTGAGCCCAGCACAGTGGCTCATGCCTATAATGCTAGCACTCTGGGAAGCAGAGGCAGGAGGATCCCTTGATCTCAGGAGTTTGAGACCAGCCTAAGCAAGAGCAAGACCTGTCTAAAAAACAACAACAACAACAACAACTTCTGGACCAGGCATGATGGGTGATGGGTCACACCTGTAATCCTAGCACTCTAGAAGGCCAAGGTGGGTGGAATGCCCTGAGCTCAAAGGTTCCAGACCAGCCTGAGCCCAAGTAAGACCCCATCCTTAAAAATAGCCAGGTGTTGTGGCAGGCACCTGTAGTTCCAGCTATTCGGGAGGCGGAGGAAAGAGAATTACTTGAGCCCAACAGTTTGAGGTTGCTGTTAGCTGTTACACCATGACACCACTCTACCAAGGGCAACAAAATGAGATTCTGTCTCAAAAAAGAAAAACCTTCTGACAAATGGAGCTGGGGAAGCCCAAGAAGGGAGATTCTCCTGCATGTGTGCCTGATAACAACTTTGTGCCTGCCAAAAGCACAGTCTTGCACAAAGTCACAGCAACCTTGCACAAAAAATACTTCTGCAAGGACTAGTGCCCAGCAACTATCTGTCGTACCTCAGACTGGCGTGATCCTTGTTACTGATCCTGTAGCCAAGGATGTTATGTCAAAACAATTATGTAATCCATTCTTCTCAGTTTCTTTCTCTCCTCCTATACTGTTTTTTTAGATGACCTAGCCCCCAACTTTCTTTTCAAGCCAACAATCTTGTAAGTGTAAGAAACTGTTGATTCAAATACTCAGTCTTGAAAAAAATCATAATCTGAGGAATATGCCAAATCCAGGTTTTAATCCATGTGTGTATATTGACAATGTAATTTGATAAATAATATAAATATAAATTGACTGTATAAATTGACAAATAATATTGACAATGACACTGAATGTTCACTTTTTTTATCTTTTAAAATTTATTAATATTATATTGCTTCTGGCAAAAATGTCTCCATGTCAAAATAAAATTAATGGCTATTTTCCTTCAAATATAAAAAAAAAAAAAATTACATGATCCTCCCCTTTTCCCTTTAGAAACCTTTGTCTTCTTTTACCTCCCTAAACATGTACACAGTATGCTACAGCAACGCCTATTCCCTAATATTATTTTATTTTAGAAAGACTCTGATTGTTACTTAAATTGAAAGTTTCTAACTCCATTCTCCAATAAAAAGAGCCCAAGCTCTTGAAGAAAGAGCTGGTTCCAGGGCTGGGGCAGGAAATACATGAATCTGGAGCTTCCTGTAGTCCCAGAAAGTCAGGAAGTGCTCGAAACATCAGCATATGACCCACACATCAATGGGCACATCATCAGGACCCAGGGGCCCCTGAAAGAGCTCCCCACAGCCAGAGTAGGAACAATCTGAACCAGAAGAATTTAAATAATTTGTACACCTGCTCTGCCCTCGGTGAGGTGGAAATGCTCCTCCTCCCCACACACAAGATGCCCCTACAAAGTCCTTCCAGAGAGCACAGGCTTGAAAGGGGCAGAAGGGCCACCATCTGACACACACACCTCAGACAGGCGGCCACGCTCAGTATCAACAGTGATGAGCCATGTTGATAGTTGTGCCCTTGGTCGAGAAGGAAATGTTGAATCTGGAAAACCCCAAACTCCGGGCTAGTTGTGAGAAAAACTGACAAATCTCAATTAAAGGATCTTATGCAAAACACCAGCTCAGTCCTCCTTAAAGCTAACAAGATCATCACAAACTAGGAAAGTCTGAGAAACTGTCCTGGCCAAGAGACGCCCAAGCAGACACAATAGCTAAAGGTCACAGAAAAGAGACACTTGAGAGAAACTTTGAGTTAATAATAATGTATGAATATGGGGTCATTAAGTGTGATAAATGTACCACAGTAATAGGAGATGTTCAACTTGGGAGAAATGGATGTAAGACTGTGGGAACTTGCAGCCTTTACAAAAGCAGCATGAAAGTTCCTAAATAAATTAAAAATAGAACTACCATATGACCCAGAAATCCCTCTTCCAGTCATATGACCAAAGGAAATGAAATTGCCACCTTGTAAAGATGTGTTCATCAATGGACAAATGGATAAAGAAACTGTGGTGTAGATACACAGTGAAATGTTATTCAGACCTTGATGTTTGCCACAATGTAGATGGACCTGGAGGATGCTGTTCTGAGTGAAATAAGTCAGACACAGAAAGAAAAATTGTGCGTGATTTTGATTACAAGTGGAATCTCAAAAACAGATGTTAAATGGTAGAGATGTACAATAAAGCTGTAGTTACCAGGGTTGGGATAGAGGGAAGAAGTGCAGAGATATAGGCTAAAAAATACAAAGTACCTTTTTTTTTTTTTTTTTTTTTTAGAGACAGAGTCTCACTTTCTCCCCCTTGGTAGAGTGCCCTGGCGTCACAGCTGACAGCAACCTCAAACTCTTGGGCTCAAGTGATCCTCTTGCCTCAGCCTCTCAAGTAGCTGGGACTACAGGCACCCACCACCTGACTATTTTTAGAGACAGGGTCTTGAACTCCTGAGCTCAAGCAATCCACCCCCCTCAGCCTCCTAGAATGCTAGTATTATAGGAATGAGCCACTGCACCTGGCCTACAAAGTAGCAAATATATAGGATAAGCCAAAAGTTTTTGTTTGTTTGTTTGTTTATAGAGACAGAGTCTCACTTTATGGCCCTTTAGTAGAGGGCCGTGGCATCACACAGCTCACAGCAACCTCCAGCTCCTGAGCTTAAGCGATTCTCTTGCCTCAGCCTCCCGAGTAGCTGGGACTACAGGGGCCCACCACAACGCCCAGCTATTTTTTTGTTGTTGTTGGAGTTTGGCCAGGGCTGGGTTTGAACCCGCCACCCTCGGCATATGGGACCAGCGCCCTACTCACTGAGCCACAGGCACCACCCAAGCCAAAAGTTTTTTGTATTTTTTTTTAAGAGACAGAGTCTCACTTTGTCACCCTTGGTAGAGTGTCGTGGAGTCACAGCTCACAGCAATGTCCAGTTCTTGGGCTTGGGCAATTCTCTTGCCTCAGCCTCTCAAGTAGCTGGGACGACAGGCACCCACCACAGCACCCAGTGATTTTTTTGTGGCAGTTTGGCTGGGGTCGGGTTCAAACACACCACCCTCAGTACTCACACCACCCTCACTGAGCCACAGGCGCCGCCCAGGCCAAAAGTTCTAATGCACAAGAGGAGTGTAGTCAATAATAAGATGTTATCTTCAGGATTTTTGCCACAGTGGGGAATGAGGGCTGGTGTGGTGATGGAAGTGTTAATTACTATGAAAGTCTCTGACCATCACTGAGACTTTGGGGAATCATTCTCGTGGTTCCTCCCATGCACATGATATGTGGAAATAAAACTTTCTTTTATTAATCTACCATAAAAAAAAAGAAGTGTTAATTAATCTGTTCCACTGTAGTAACCAATTCACTGTATGTGTATCTTATAACATCATGTGATATAGCATCAATGTATACAATAAAATTTATTTTTGTTAAAAGACGTATGCAAACTTTCTATACTGTCTTCACAATTTTTCTATAAATTCAGCTATACTAAATTTAGAAGTTTATTTATTTATTTATTATTCTTTTTGGAGATAGACTCTCGCTGTATTGCCTAGGCTACAGTGCCATGGTGTCATAGCTCACAACAACCTCATACTCCTGGGCTTAAGCCGTCTTCCTGCCTCAGCCTTCTGAGTAGCTGGGACTACAAGTACCCACCACAACACCCAGCTAATTTTTCTATTTTTAGTAGACAACAAGGTCTCACTCTTGCGCAGGCTGGTCTTGAAATCCTGGGCTCAAGTGATCCTCCTGCCTCGGCCTCCCAAAATGCAGGGATAACAGGCATAAGCCACCATGCCTGATCTAGAAGTTTATTTTTGAAAACCACAAACACACACACAAACTATGCCTTTTAAAGTCTGTAGCTCAGACCTGGAGCTCAGACGGTAGGGGCCAGTGGCAGCCTGAGAAGCTGACCTCAGTGGCACCCAGGTTAGATGATGGTTTGTATAGCATCATCTGTAGAACACCTGGTGGGCCCCAGCCCCGGCTGTCACTCTGCCACTGAGTTTCCTGTGATTGAGCTTCAAAGCTAATTTTCCAAAATATCATATGAATTGATACTAGATGATTTCCTCTACAACAAATAGCTGAAACTAGAGAATTGAAAATTTACAAAGGCAGTATTTGTTGACTTTAATAAAGTCAAGATGTAGAGATTTATTTCCTTTTCTCATTATTGTTCAGAATGAGCACTTCTGGGATAAAGACGCATTAAGCTGCTCTTAAAAAAAAATAAATAAATAACTAAATGATGCCCAGGTTTCTGGCTCAGGCTTCTGGGCTGGGAGCAAAATGGGTCATTGAGCTGAGAACTAGGGAGAAGGGGAGGTGCAGGGTTGGGGAGTTGGGGACCATCAGTCTGATGTTGCTTCATCTGCCAAGCAATGTACTACAAGTGGAGGCTAGAGCTCACTGTTGGGGAGGAGCTGGTGTGTGCAGCGGCTGGCTGGAGCCGGTCGGCAGAGTGGGCAACCCAGAACTGACCCACACAGGGACTGAGAACGGGAAGAGGCACCATTTAAGAAGACACACGTGGCGCTGCTCACGATGTTGAGGGTAGACAGAAGCCATGTGTCCACCAAGAGGCAGGGGGCAAGAAAATGTGCATACACAGCACTGTTATAAAGGAAGGGAATCCAGACACTGGATGTTATGCTGAGTGTAGTAAGCCAGTCACAGAAGTACAAATCCTGCAGGGTTCCACTGGAGTCATCAAACTCAGACACCAAGGAAAGTGGGGTCACCAGGGGCTGAGGAGGAAGCAGGAGCTAGTGTCTCATGGAGACAGAGCTTCGGTTTGGGAAGACGAAGATGTTCTGAAGATGGATGGTGGTGACAGATACAGGACAACAGGAACATGTCTAATGACACCAAATGTACACTTGGTTACAAGCAAATTTTATATTACGTATATTTCCCTACAATTTAAACAAGTAAATAAAAATGTAGAGTCAACAATAGGGGCTTAAAGACCTCGATGGGGTGGTTTCATAGCAGGGACTGAAGCCAGATGCCCACAGGCAAGGACGAGGAAACAGGACTTTGGAGTCACTGGGCTAAGCACAAGACTGCAGCAGTCTGGGGCCAGGACCCATCTCTGAATTGGACTGACCAGAGCCTTGGCTTTGGTCCTCAGGCCCACCTGCACCAGGCTTCAGGTTACTTATACCCATGGGTCCTTGAGTGGAATTTGCCCTGATTGATACCCTCAGGCATAGCCCCTCCCCACCATCTGTCTATTAGGGACCAAGCAGTCAGCACAGTCCTGGGCCATATGTCTGCAGACTCTGTTCCAGGGAGAGAGCCACCCCACGGCTACCTGATAGTTAGAACCTTCCATGTCACAGCCAGAAGCCCTAACCTCATGCCCCACAGACCCCCACATATAGTGTGCCTGCCATTCATTCCATTACTCTGACTTCAGCACCTCCAGTTTCCTTGAAAAAAATCCCTGTCAACCCAGGCAATTCCGCTCATTTCCATCCCCCTGGCCTCATAATCAGTACAAGGATGGACCATTTCCTTGGACAGCATCCAAAGAGAGACAGCCTGGAGACTTTGGCCCAAGAGTCTCTTTCTGGCTGAGCTTGCTGGAAGAATGTCAGCTATAGCTGCCCTGGACATCTTAGGCCAACACAGAGATGGAGCAAGAGAAACCATGTTCTGCTATGTGACTTGATCCAGCCTTGCCTGATGTCAGCATGCTCTGAGTCGTTCCAGTTTAATGAGCCCTCAAATTTCCTTTCCTTGACTCAAGCTGGTTTGGTTGGGTCTCTGCTCTGGCAACCAAGTTGTCCTGACACACTAGATCAGAATGTGAGATGTGCCTGTGAAAGGCACATGCCCAGATCTGTGTGATCTCCATCCTTCAGTACACTGCCCTCTGAAGCAGGTGCAGAAGGAGCCACAGAGGCTCTGTAAGCAGCAGGGACGGGACAAGGTGGGCCAGAGCCACAGCGTGCAAGGGATCAGGGGAAGGGAAAGTTTGCCCAAGCCCAGCCACCTCCCCAGTCTAGGGGCGTTGGACCAGCAGAAGGCCTGAGCCTTGGTTTCCCTGTCCATAGAATGGGCCCTCAGTCCTGACTGCACCAGCTGTGACTTTGCGTGGGGAAGCAGTCCAGCCCACAGAAAGTCTGCCCTCCAGCCTCAGTGGGGCGCACAGATGTCCATCCACTCTGTCCCCTGCCGGGGCTCGGGACCTGCCGGCTCAGTATCCACCAGCCTCTTTCTATGGGCCTCAGTTTCTTGGCCTGCGAGTGGAAATGGTTACCCTCTCAGCAGGAGCAGTGTGTGTGACACCTGAGCATGCCTCAGGCACGTGCGACACCACCACCACCCCCCAACAAATCTAAGATGTTCACATCTCCCCTTCCCAAATTTGTTGTGACCCGCAGACTCTCGGGCCTTGCGGACAGACGCCCAGTGGCTTCCAAGACCCACCGAGACTCTGCTTCCGATGGACCCCCGCCCTTTCCTCGCCCCTTCGCTCCTCCCCCACCGCCCTTCCGGCGGGCTCAGACCCCCGCCCCCTCCTCCCTCCGCCCCCTTTTCCCTCCTGCGCACTGGGACCCCCTCCCTCCCACGCTCCTGCCTCCGCACCCCACCACACACTACCACGCTCCCCTCCCCCTTCTCCGCGGTGCGCGAGCTCCCCCAAGCGCCCGCGAGGTGTGCTGCGACGGCAGCGCCGGAACCACAAGCAACCTCAAGTATCGGCTTGGCGGCGAGGTGGGAGCAGGCGCAGAGGGAGAGCCGGGGGTCCGCTAACCGCGGGACAGCCAGGACCCCCGGACTCCGTGCCCTCCCGCGCGCCCCGCCGCTCCAGGGTTGTCCAGCACACTCAGGGAGTGCTTTCCTCTGGAGGCCGCAGGCTCGGTCCCCGCGGACACCGCGGTGTGGGTGAAGGTCCCAGCACTCCAGCGGCGGCGCGGGCCGGTCGAACGCGGGCCCTTTAAGGCGGCGGATGGGGCGCGCGCCTCATTAGCATTCATCAGCATGGCCCCGCCCGCCCGGAGGCGGGAGCGCGGGGCTCAGTCCCAGCCGCGGCGTGCGGAGCTGGCGCTGGGCTGCGCTGGGACGGACGCTGAGATCTATCTGCACCAGCCCGGCCGACTGGCCTTGAGCGCGATGGGGCGCCGCGCCGCCCGGGGCCCCGGGCCCCCGCCCCGACCGGTCCGCAGGCCCAGGCTCCCATCGCTGCCTCTGCTTCTGCCTCTGCTGCTGACGCTAGCCGCCCGCGGGGGCTGCGCCGCGCCCGCGCCCCGCGCAGAGGACCTCAGCCTGGGGGCGGTGAGTGCGCGGCCAGGACGCGGTGGCATGGGCCCGGTCCCGGCTCCGCGGCGTTTACGGGGAGCTCGGTCTATGACTCTTGGAGTCGCGCAGGAGCCAGTGCTCCCTGGACCCATTTCCCTGGCGGGAACACTGAGGCCCAGGCGAGCGCCCCGGGCCTATGGAGGCGCTGGTCCCTGCCCTACTCCGTACCTTCGGGGCTTGCGGTGGTCGCAAGAGCCCGTGGGGGTCGCCCAGGACCCCGACTCAGAGTAGCCCCGAGCAGCACCGGTGGGTGAGGACGCCCGCTCCCGCCGGGCGGCGGTCAGGTGGGAGCGGCGGGGATAGGGGCGCGCGCCCCCAAGCCGAGGAGGGGCCGGGGCTGCGGAGTGTGGGCACCTGGGAAAGCCGATCCCTCAGATCCCTGAGTTTGCTCCTCTGCGGTGGTGAGGGGTGAAAAACCGGTCTCCGGCTCCGCTCTAGGAATGTATCTCAGCTGCGTCCTCCCCTTCCCGCCCCAGGCCAGCCTTCCCTGCCTCTCTCAGGCAGGCCACCCTGAGCCGGGTGCAGTGTACCCCGATTCCCGGCACGATGCGCCTTACACTCCCTCCTCCTCCCCCTCCCCCCGCTCCCAACCCTTTATCCCTACACACACCCTGTCCCAAGCTTAGCTGGGGAGCTCTGGAGTGGGGCAAGGACCTCTTCCCACAAATCTCTCTCCTCAGCTGCCCGGGTTGGAGTCTCCTGTGCACCTGGAAAATTGAGAACAGACTTAGGGGTCCCACCACCCCCACGCTGGGGGCCCCAGCAAAGCCTCGCAGGTCGGAGGATCAAGCGATTCTTTATGAGGCTTCTGCAGCAGGGGCTCCTAGCCACGGCCTCCCACTCAACACAGGCCGCATCCCAGGTCCTCAGTCTCCTAGTAGGGTCCTGGCAGGCCCCCTCTTCAGTGCCATTGGCATTTAGGAGCTCTGAACCCTTCAGATCCAAGCAAGTTGCTGGAGGCGGATTTCGGGCAGGCGGAGAAGCATTTGCGAGGGGGCACTTGGGTGGCACCTGTAGCCCCCATGGTTGGCAGGACTTGACCACAGGCTCTGGATGGGAAGGAGATGTGGCCACTTCTGCCCCAGCTGCCTCAGGCCTCTCCTATGTCTGGAGGGGCACTGGCCACCTTACCTGCTGTGGGAATCTAGATGCCTGAGGGCTTCCTCCCAGCCAAACAGCCTTTGAAATCATGTGCACTCACACTGTAGCCTGGTTTGGGGGTTCCTGGACTGCCCACTGAGGTGACTAGGGACATCGTGTCTCCAGCTCTGGATGGACCACAGAGCCCAAGCCCCACCTTCCAGCTCTCAGGGTGCTGCAGAAGGGCCCCGGTGGCAGGGACCAACAGAGGTGGGATCCACACCCTTAGGGATGGATCCCCAATCTAGCCAAGTTGGTTGATCAGCTCCAGTACAGTCTGGAAGTTTCTCTCTGTCTGCCTTCCCAGGATAGTGGAGCAGGCACACTTCTCCCACTCATACTTGGGGGCCTCCTCTCCCCAGTTCCTAAGCACCTCAGTGGGTCACCAGCCCTGAGGGCTGCACTAGGTAGGGAAGGTGGTTTCCCCACCTGGCCAGAGGCAGTGGTGCCCTGGTGTTCAGCTGTTGGGTAAAGAACAGAGGGTGCTGCGGGCAGAGCCCCTGCTCAGAGGCCTCCTGCCCAGGAAGGGCTGGTACCCTTCTGGTGTGGGAACCACGGTCCTGCCACTTGCTCCCAATTGGCAGTGGAGGGCGGCCTCTGGTGGTCCTTCGGGAAATGACATGTCAGAGCTTGGCCCAGAGGGCAGGACTGGCTGGGGCTCACAGGGCTGAGGGGACTCCTTGCCGCTCTCTCCTCAGACTGCCCTGGGGGCCGCTGACTCTGTTCGTGTTCAGGTCTGAGCGCCAGGGAGGAGAAGAACCCCTTTGTGCGTGTGACCTGGCTTCTGCCAGGCAGAGCTGTGCTCAGCCGGTCTGGAGTTGGGCTGGAGGGGAGGGGCCACCCACCAGCCCACCCCACATTAGCATGTAGACAAAGCCCACGATTGAGCCCTCCGGCATGGCTCACACTCAGCTTTCAGGCTGTGGTTGGGACAAAAGAGCACGCTGTGCCCTCCTGGGATGGTGGGCTAGCCCTGGGTGCTTGAAGTGCCTTGTCCTTGTAGTTTTGAGTAACACCTAGCAAAATAGTGAAGCCCTGTGGGAGTGTCTCCAGGGGAAGTCTGCCTCCACCCTCAGTTTCCTGAAGGGCCTATTGGAGACTGGGCACAGGACAGGACATGGCCTTGTCCCTCCCTTATTTTTACACAGGTGGCAACATGCTGCCCACTTGCTGTTGTCACTCTGTAGTTTGTCTTGGAGAATGCTCTTTGTGGGAACGTCTGGATCTGCCTGGTTCTCTAAAGCTGTCACCATCATATTTGAGTTCCCCTAGCCAGGCCAGGTTGGGCTGCTTCTAGCGGTTTTTTCTCACGGGTAGCCCTCCCAGACCCCTGCTGCCCATGAACAAGTGTCTGAGGGATCCTGGCCCTGTAGGAGATGCCTGGGTGCCATGTGTGCATGTTGGCTGTGTGGTGACAGATTTTGCAAACTGTCTTCCAAAGTTTCTACTCTCAGCAACAAAGTCTTTGAGTTCTTATCACTTCAGACCACACTGCCAGGTGACAGATCTCTTGACCTTCACCCTCCACATGGTAGGAAGAGTTTATTGCTGAGGTTGTATGTGGGGTCTCACTGGCCTAGGAGGCCCCAAGGCTGGGCTGGGCAGGGGTCAGGTGGTGGTGGATGGGAACCAAGACCTCTGGAGGTGGCAGGAGCAGCCCTCCTCATCTCCACCTGTCCATGGCCTGTGGTTCCTTCCGCCTCAGCACATAGGTGGCCAGTGGCCTATATGTAACCTTAGCACCTGCATCACCACCCCAGTTTGGGGCCAGGGGCATCTCCTTCACCCTGCAGCTGTACTCTGAGAACTCCAGCCATGTACCCTCAGCCAGAACCAGCAGAGTCAGGAGTGGTTTAAAGGAGCCACAGTTTCACCTCGAGCTGGGCAGGCCAGGAGAAAAGAGACACCTCTGCATGTCCCTTGCTTCATGGTCCCCTCCCGATGGCCGTCTGAGTGGCTCAGGAAATGTTGTTTCCCTCTGACATGTCTCAGGCATCTGCTCACTGTCCCGTGACCTAAGTGCTGGGCCTTAGTCTTAGAAGACCATGAGGGGATGTGCCTGTGGCTCAAGGAGTAGGGTGCCAGCCCCATATACCAGGGGTGGCGGATTCAAGCCTGGCCCCAGCCAACATGCTGCTAAAGGTCCTGGGGCAGGGGCAGGAGCAGGGAGAAGCTGGAGGATTTGGGGCTCAATGTAGGGTGTTTCCAAGGGTACTTTGAGGCTGGGAGTTTTTTGCTCCTTTGTTAAGGGTGGATCTCCACTTCCAGGGAAATACAGCCCAGGTCCAGGGTACAGGGTCAGCAGCTGGCATGTGAAGGGTGACAACCATCACACGGTAACTATGAACATGCTGGGCATTGAACTGTAGGATTCGAGACTCCCTGGGGCAGGTGGCCTGGCAGGGTACAGAGCCTGGCTTCTCCTTGCACTTAGAATCAAGTCTTATGACTTACTGAGCCCCAAGAGCCACACACAACCTGGCCCACCTACCTTTCCTATGCCTCCCTCCCTTGTTCCAAGTCCCATCTCCATCCTGCCTCAGGGCCTTTGTACTTGCTGTTCCCCCTCCAATGAATGCTCTTCCCATGTTCATCACCCGGACGGCTGCTTCTCCTCTTCAGGTGACAGACCAAATGTCACCCCCAGGATATCCTCCCTGAGCACCTCCTTTAAGTGGCCCCTCCATCTCAGGCCTCATTGCCCCTCCTAGCTTAAGAGTTATAGGTACAGGGCTGGGTTCTAATCCCAAGTGGCCACTCATGGGCTGTGTGACTGTGGATAAGTGTCCTAATCTCTCTGTGCCTCCATTCTCATCTGTAAATGGAGAATAACAGTACCCACTTCATAAGTTTAATTCAACAGTTATTATTTGAGAAACTGCTGTGTGTGGAGCATATTGCAGAATTGAGGGCCCCTGTCCCCACATAGCACCTGCCAGTATTATGAACATGAAGCAGACACATGAGTGGGACACGCTTGGTAATCGTCATTGGTCAGATCACTTAGAGTAATTCTTCTTGTTCATGATATAACAATTGTCTGAGATTTATTTGTGTGTCACCTGTTTGTCCCCACAATACCATCCGCTCCAAGTGGACAGCAGGATGGGGTCAACTGGTCTTCATCCCAGTGCCCAAACAGCAAGCTCTGTGTGAAGGATGTGTTTCACAGACAAGTGGGCAGGCTGTCAAGAGCCTCCTCCTGAGAAAGAATTGGGGCAGCAGAAGCAGGGTCCAATCACCTTGACTATGTGCTGTGACTGTGACTCAGAGGTTACTCTACCCTCTGAGCCTCAGTTTCCTCATCTATAAAATGGGGCTTATAACACATACTCCTCCCCAGCCCCTCATGTCAGTTGAGTCCGACATGGGTGAGGGTAGGTCAGCTGTAAAGCCTGAGTGAGGGCAGATCTCAGGTGCCAGGAGCTCCCCGTGGCACAGCTGGGTCACAGTGCCAGACTATGGGGTGGTTGGAAGAGACAGAGTCAACCAACACAACCCAGATGCAGGGTCACTGGTCATGCCCTGTTTGCTAAAAACCATCAAAGGTGGCCCAGTGTGGTAGCTCATGCCTGTAATCACACCACTCTGGGAGGCTGAGGCAGATGGATCATTTGAATTTAGAAATTAGAGATCAGCCTGAGCAAGAGCGAGACACTGTTTCTATTTTTCTTTTCTTTTATTTTATTTATTTTATTTTTTTTATTTTTTTTGAGACAGAGTATCAAGCTGTCTTGAGTAGAGTGCCCTGGTATCATAACTCACAGCAATCTCCAACACTTGGGCTCAAGCGATCCTCTTTGCCTCAGTTTTTCTATTTTTAGTAGAGACATGGTCTTGCTTTTGCTTAGGCTGGTCACAAACTCGTGAGCTCAAGCTATCCACCTGCCTTGGCCTCCCAGAGTGCTAGGATTACAGGCATGAGCCACTGCACCCTGTCTCTAAAAATTGCCAGGCGGTGTGGTAGGCACCTGTAGTCCCAGCTAATGAGGCAGGAGGATTGCTCAAGTCTAGGAGTTTGAGGTTGCTATGAGGTATGATGCCACAGCTCTCTAGCCTGGGTGATAGAGTGAGACTCTGTCTCAAAAAACAAAAACAAACAAATGAAAATCAAAAGGGAATTTTATGCTGTGTACATGATGCCTCCTTAAAGCTGTAAAAAGATACATGTAGTGTCAAATGGTGATCAACTCTAGTGTAAAAAGTGAAGTGAGAGAACTGTGCAGCTGGGTAATCCATGGTCACAGGCCCCACCTCCAGCCTCTGTGTCCTGTTCCTCCGTAGCAATGGCCCAGCCCCTGGTGGGAGTGGAAAGCAGAACAGTTGCCATAGAACAGCTGTGGGGTTTGGGACCCTGAAGCTCTGGGACTCCCAAACTCCTGCCCCCTCCCCAGTGGCCTTCTGGAAGGTTCACCCGCCTGCTGCTGCCCGCACTTCTGCAGCCTTGGTTGCCCTGGAGACCGCGGTCTCCGTGGCGACAGCAGAGGGAGGACCAGGCAATGAGTGGTGGGCGAGAGGGTAGGAAGGGGCTGAACTGACAACCCAGCTGGTATGTGAACCCAGGCTCTGTAGGTATTATGGCTGGGTTGGAGAGGGGACACACGGGGAGGGGGGGTCTGTGCTCCCCTCTTGCCTTAGGGGCTTCTGTGGCAGGGGAGGGGTGGGCAGGTAGTGCCGCTGCATTTGCCCTGCTGGACCCCAACCTAGTCGCCCTGACTCCTGACCACCACACCCCCTCCCAACCCGCTGGCCTCCTAGAGCATTTCTATGAATTAACCAGCAGGCCAACATAATGGTAACCACTGGCCATCAGGCTGGCCTCTATCCTGAAGAGCAGAGCTGGGTTAGGGCCACAGGGAAACTGGGGCATCAGGAGGGTGCTGGGCAGGGCTAGGGGCGTCTCTGCCCTGCACCCACCCAAACCCTCCAGGAGCTTGTCCTGTGGTCCAGCATCCTGAAGCACAGTGTTTTTCAACCTGTTTTAGCTTAAAGCACACTTGAACCTATAGTTTAACTTTCATGGCACACTTAAATTATGTTGATCAAAAAAAAAGAGAGAGAGAGAGAGTATACAAGAGTATTCTCACTGTGCTGTTAACTTCTTTCTAAAATAATTTATTTTTAAAGATTGTTGGGGCACACCTAAGATTCTGTCATGGCACACCACATGAAACTTACTGCCTTAGCACATTCTCTGTTGATGTGGGGAGCGTTCCTAACCTCACACTCTGGCCATGGGATAATTTCTGGTTTGTGATATGATCTAGAAGCCCACCTTGGGCCCTCTCCCAGGACCTGAGCCTTGGCCTGCCGGTCAGGGTGGGGGTCTGGGCATTGTGAAGCTAACAGCATGGGGCCCTTGACAGTGAGAGTACAGTCCCCTAAGACCAAACCTTCAGTGCCAGCACCTGGGATTTGGCCCTTGTCAGCATTCTGTGCCTGTCAGAGGTGGCTGACTGGGGGTACTTGCCTAACCTGTGTGGGCTGCTCAGGCCTACAGCTAAAATCACCTGCTCTTACACATTGGAAAACACTTACAAGACACCCTAGGTGCTGCCTGATGGGCCCCAGGCTCAGCATGGGCACCTGAAGTCCTGAAAGGCATGTGGCCCTGCCAGCTGCCTGGCTCCCTAGGGACTAGTGAGAGGATTTCTTCCTCTCTGAACCACACAGAGAAGAGGGGGCTGCTCAGTGCAGCCACCCAGCTGCTGTATCAGCTCATGGGGTATTAGGCCTGGAAGGGGTAGGTGGTTCTCCCAAGGAATCTCAGCCCTGACCTGGGTGGGTGAAGGCATCCTATGTGAACCTGCCTGATAAGGGTGAAGGCGGGTCTTTCTATCCAGCATCATATCTCTCTTAGGAAACTCTAGAGCAGTGTTTCTCAACCTGTGGGTCGTGACCCCTTTGGGGATTAAATGACTCTTTCACAGGGGCCACCTAAATACATCCTGCATATCAGATATTTACATTACGATTCATAACAATAGCAAAATTACAGTTATGAAGTAGCAACAAAAATAATTTTATGGTTGGGTGTCACCACAACATGAGGAACTGTATCAAAGGGCCATGACTTTAGAAAGGTTGAGAGCCACTGCTCTAGAGGTCTTCCTGGAAGAGGTGACCAGCTACTATAACCAAGAGGCACTGCGGCCCTGTAGCTCGGACCTGTGGTCATAGTGAAAGGACTACAAAAATGTGTGTGTGTGTGTTCTGACATTTGAAAAGAAAACTGGAGAATCAAAACTTAAAAATATTTATAAAACTTCTACAAAAACTTGTAGCTGAAAATGCCCATATTCAATGTGAAACAAATGCACTCCTGGGCAGCTTCAGCACCTAAAAGGGTGACTAGCCATGGGGCACACTCAGCAAGCCCTGCTGGTGATCAATGTGGGTGCACTTTTTTTTTTTTGTGAGACACAGTCTTACTATGTCACCCTCAGTAGAGTACCGTGGTGTCACGGCTCACAGCAACCTCAAACTCTTGGGCTCAAGCTTCTCTTGCCTCAGCCTCCCAAGTAGCTGGGACTACAGGCACCCATCACAACGCCTGGCTATTTTTTTGTTGCAGTTGTCATTGTTGATTTTAGCTGGCCAAGACTGGGCTCAAACCTGCCAGCTTTGGTGTACGTAGCCAGCACCCTATCCACTGAGCTACAGGTGCCGCCCCAATGTGGGTACACTCTGATGGGGCCAGGGGTGCCCTCCCAGGCCAGCAGTGACCTCAGCACTCTAGAGGCAGGGCCAGAAGGGGGGTCCTCTCTGGGCCCCACCTTGTAGGAGTACCATGTTGGCCAAGGCCCCCTCAGAAGAAGCTTCCCCTCTAATCGTGGGTGTCCACTTGGAGGGTCCCAGTTCTGCCTATAGCTTGAGAGAGGCCCCCAGATCTGAGGGGTCCTCCAGGACTTCCCATTCTGCACACACTCTTGGGTGCTTTCTCAGGGCTGAGTGTGGGGTCTGGGTCAGTAGGGTTTGGAGAGAGGGTAAGGGAAAGAGGGAGGACCCCAGGAAGGGGGGTTCTAGGTGTACGTGAATTGTGCACGTCCCAGTCAGTGTGCCTTGTGCTGACCAAAGCCCCTGGGGCCTCCAGGACTGGTGGAGCCCCCCCACCCCCACCTGCTGGGCCCCTGTAGATGGGGAGGCCCTGCCTCAGGCCCATCACCAGCTTACAGAGGGCTTGGGAGGGGTGGCAGACTCTAGCTTGGGGATCCCAGCAGGTGGCATAACTGAATCAAGAGAAGTTTTGAAATGCCCACCAAAAATTAAAAAGCCTGCAAGCAGGACCCCAGCGTGTCACCCTGGTTTGTACCTTTCTTGAAGCCAGGTCCAGGGTAGGTATGGAGCTCAGAGAACCCCAGAACCCACCCTGCATCCACATGGGCCCTCCTGAGCTGGAGAGTCCACAAAGCAGAGTGGGAACATCACAACAGCCTACAAGTGGGAGTGAGTGCCATTTGGCAATTGAAGAAACAGCAGCTGGGGATGGAGCCGCCCCCACAATGGTATCATGCACCCCCCAACAGATAGCTTCAGGCCCTTCCTGTACCCAGACCTCCCAGGATGGCAGAGTTGACCTGTCTATTCTTGCTTCCTGCTGGGCTCCAGGGGTTGAGCTGCTTCTGGCCCACCCTTGAACCTGGGCTCTTTAACTGCCACACGAGGCTGCTCCTCCATCAGAGTGCAGTTCATGCCTGATCCTAAAACTGGTATCTGAGCCCATCGCCCTTTCAGTTGGGGTTTCAGATGTTAGGTTCTAGACCCTCCCTTAACAAATCATCTTTGGGCCTGCATTTGGTGCTGGCCATGTTTAAAAACCCTTTAAATGTTCTCTGGGCATTTTGCTGCTTGGGAGGTGGGGCTGAGCTGCAGTGAGCAGTTGTTCAGGCTGTGCACTGCACAAGCTCATCCTGTCTAAAGGACATCAGTTTTATTAAGACACTTTTCCCATAGCTAGCTGTAATATGACTCGAGAATGGGGAAGAAGTGCCTTCTGGGATAACAAGGGGCTGGGTGGCATTGGTCAGGGCTGGGAGAGATACCCCCATTGCACCCCTCACTCTGCTCTCTGCCCCCAGGAGTGGCTAAGCAGGTTTGGCTACCTGCCCCCGGCAGACCCCGCCACAGGGCAACTGCAGACCCAAGAGGAGCTATCCAAGGCCATCGCAGCCATGCAGCAGTTTGGCGGCCTGGAGGCCACTGGTGTCCTGGGTCAGTTCTCTGGGAGTCAGCAGCGGGTACCATTGTCCCTGGTCAGGGCCATGCCTCCGTGCTGGCCCATGGGCACAGCATAGTGGGCCCTGGGGCTCATTCCCCACCAGCCTTATGTGGGGAGCAGGAATGGAGCAGCCCAGGGTCATAGGCTTCAGCTCTGGAGGACACTCAGAATCCCTAGTCAATCCCTGGGCCTGGCTCTGACCCCCATCCACCCTGCAGATGAGGCCACCTTGGCACTTATGAAAACCCCGCGCTGCTCCCTCCCGGACCTCCCCACCTCGGCCCCAGCTCGGAGGAGGCGCCAGACTCTGTCCCTGACCAAGTGGAACAAGAGGAACCTGTCCTGGAGGTGGGTGAGTGGCCACTGAGGAGCAGGCCCAACCTGGCATTTAAGTGGCTTGATGTCCAGGGGCTGCCTTAAATGCCCACACACCTGAGGCCTTGAGGCAGCAAGAGGCTCTGAGGGCCTGCTGCAAGCCTCCATCCAGCTCTGGTGTTGCGAGCAGCCCTTGGCCACACGGCAGTCTCTACCTCCAACTATACATGCTTCTGTCTGTGTGTCTGGTACTCTCTGCCTCTTGTAAGGGCACTCCCTGGAGTCAGGGCCACTCTAATTCTGTGTGCCCTCATCTCAGTCCTTACCAAAAAAGACCCTGTTTTCTAGTTGGGCCACATTCTGAGGCTTCAGATGGACATGAGTTTGGTGGGCACTATTTGACTCATTGCCTCTGGGTTGGTCACCTGCTGTCCCCTTGGGGTCAGAAATGACCCAGAGAGGCCTTCTTTGTGTGGGAGCAGATGGATAGGGGTTAAGATGCACCCACCGAAGGGCTGGGGCTGATGGCTCTACTTGGAAGTGGACCCTTGTGTGCTGGGGGTCTCAGCCCATCCAGACTATCACTGTTTCCATCTTCCTGCCCATCCTAAATGAACTCCTAGGAAGGGAGGCTGGCAGAAGATCATGGGGTGCAGCCTAGTGGGTGCAGACACCCCCAGAACGGGCAGAGAGAACTTAGCCTTGAGGTGGGAGGGGTGCCCCAGGGAAGGTCCCTCAGCCCAGGGAGGGGGCACAGTTGGCTCTTTGTGACTGGACTGGTGCTCTGACCCACACCCCGCAGGGTGCGGACATTCCCACGGGACTCAGCCCTGGGGCGAGACACGGTACGGGCACTTATGTACTACGCTCTCAAAGTTTGGAGTGATATCACTCCACTAAACTTCCATGAGGTGGCAGGCAGTGCCGCCGACATCCAGATCGACTTCTCCAAGGCTGACCACAACGACCGCTACCCCTTTGATGGCCCTGGGGGTACTGTGGCACATGCTTTCTTCCCTGGTGACCATCACGCTGCGGGGGACACCCACTTTGACGATGATGAAGCTTGGACCTTCCGCTCCTCAGGTGCGTCTGGGCAACACTCAATCCATGGGGACCCTTAGAGCCCTGGCTCCTCCAGACCCCTCAGTGCTGGAAGGTGTCAGACCAACTCCAGGAGACTCAGAAACTTCTGTGGCCCGTGTGCCCTGAACCCTGCAGCTGTAGATGTGCTCATCTGCCAGGCTCCTTGAAACAGCTGATTCTGCCAGCTTAGGCAGGTCCCACCCACAAATCTGTAGGCACCCTGGTTCCTCACTGGGCCCTCCCCTGTCTGTGGGCACCCACTTGCTGAGCCAAACTTGTCTTAGCATCCAAGGGAGGAAGCAGAGGGAAGCTTGCAAGGCCAAGTCTTACTGCCCACAGAAGTTAGAGTCCCTGGCTCGAGGGGTGGGAAAAGACTCAGCCCCTTGGTGAGAGAACAGGCAGAGCTCCTGGCACAGGCATGAGCCTAGGGGAGGTGCGGGCCACACCCCAGCTCTATAAAGGCTGTGTGGACCCCAGCCTGTGGCTCTCTGTGACTATGGGCCACAGAGAGCCACAGGAAGCCCACCGTAGCCCAGGGTCCCCATGGTTTTCCACAATGTGGGAGGCCCAGCTTACCCTGTGGGCTTGAGGTCAGCACCCTCATGTCCCAGAATTTGCCTGACACTGCAGACCCTCTAGGACCTGGGACCCAGGTGACAGCCTGAAATGTTCACATTGGGTTTGTGCAGAAATGTCATCACACCATGAGTAATGCAAGAGACCCCAGAAGAGCTTTAGTAGAGACCTGGCAAGCAGTGATCAGCCCTCAGAACTATGTGACCAGGGCCAGAGCCCTCATGGCACCCCTCAAAGTCCTCCATGAGAACCCTCCAAAGCACCCCATGACACCCCTCAAGGCACCTCCCAAAGCCCCCCACTGTCACTCCCATGCCAGTCCAGCTCAGCTAAGACAGTGCTGCCCCAGCCCTGCACTTAATTGGTGACAGGACCTCTCTCTCCACTGGTTCACATGACTCCCTCGTCCCCAGATGCCCACGGGATGGACCTATTTGCAGTGGCTGTCCACGAGTTCGGCCATGCCCTGGGGCTGAGCCATGCAGCTGCTGCAAACTCCATCATGCAGCCATACTACCAGGGCCCAGTAGGTGACCCACTCCGCTATGGTCTCCCCTACGAGGACAGAGTGCGCATTTGGCAGCTGTATGGTGAGTGTCCCCTGAAGCTAGACTTGGGAGCCCAGCATACTGCAGTGCCATACAGCGGGGAGGGGATAGACTAGTGAGTGGGATGGGTATGTAGAGCTGGCTCTGAGGTCCATGACGTCCAGAGTGAAAGTCTGTGTCCATCCCCAAAATACTTAGGGATGCCCTGGCACCCACTAGCATGTTCTCAATCTCTGTAGATCAGCTTCTTCTGGCTATTTTTTGCAGGTGAGTCATCACACAGCCTTGTGTCTCTGGCCCTTCCTCTGGGTGCTGTGATCTCAGGGCTCATCGTGTGGTGGCAGGATTTTCTTTTTTTCCATCCATTCCTGGTGAGGGTTTTTCCACCTGTGGCTTTTGTGGATAGTGCTATGAATGTGGGCTTAGGAGTTTTTGTTGGAAACCTGTTTTCTTCTGGGCACATGCCTGGGAGGGGGTTTCAGGGCCATGTTTAGACACCTGCCTTTAACTCTGGCATTCCGCATACTCTGTGCACGTGCTATCTGTGGCTGTGCCCACAACTGACCTGGGGATGCTCAGCCTGTAAGTGGTGGCCTGGCTCTCATTCCTGGGACTCCCAGAGGGACTGGAAGGAGGGAGGGAATCAGGTATTCCTGGGTCCCACACATTCTCCTTATCTCCCACAGGTGTGCGGGAGTTTGTGTCCCCCACAGTCCAGCTGCACACTCCAGAGCCCAAGGAGCCTCCCCTGCTGCCAGAGTCCCTCGACAACCGGTCCAGCATTCCGTAAGCTGCAGACCTACTGTTACCTCACACAGCTCTGTCCTCATCCAGAGCGCTCCGCCTTGGGCTACTTTGCACCAGACAGTACACACTTGTGCTGGCTGCATGGGCCTTGAACGAGGGAAACACCTGCTTTCCCACCAGGGAGACACTGAATTTTTTTTTCTTTTTTTTTTTTTAGAAACAAAGTCTCTATTGCCCTCGGTAGAGTGCGGTGGCATCACAGCTCACAGCAACCTCCAACTCCTGGGCTTAGGCAATTCTCTTGCCTCAGCCTCCGGAGCTGCTGGGACTACAGGTGCCTGCCACAACACTCGGCTATTTTTTTGTTGCAGTTTGGCCAGGGCAGGGTTCAAAACGGCCACCCTCGGTATATGGGGCTGGCGCCCAACCCACTGAGCCACAGGCACCGCCCAGAGACACTGAATTTCAAACATGGCTTCTTACCCCTCCTTCCTGTCACCTGCTGCATAACACGCAGCCCAGCCACATGCTGTCAGACACCACTATAGCATCAAGTTCACAGCTTCCATGGTTCTGGAAGTCATATGAGGCACAAGGTGCCTGACCGCTTCTCCACGGTAGCAGGGACAGTGGGACTTAGAAGACTGGGGCACCTAGACTGGTACCTGTTGCATGGGCAGGCCTGACTCAAGGGCTGGGCTCAGCTGGGATGGTCAGCTGGGCCCATCCAGGAGGCTGGATTCCAGAGGGAATGTCTGAGAGCCAGTGGGCCTGCTGTGTTAGCTGCCTCACCACCCTGTGCTCAGGCACGTATGAGAGGCATCTGTGGTCTTACAGGGATTGGTTTCAGTTTTCCACAGTACTACTCCAACTTGGGTTTTTCCTTAAAGTTACTTATTTTTGAAATGGGTGACACAAGCCAATGACACAAGATTTAGAAGGTTCAGAAAGCACCTGCTGTGAAAAGGTCAGTTTTCCCGCACTGACCCTAACATCAATCTCCACCCTGCGAGCAAACATTTGTGTGCGTGTGCTGCCCTTCAGACATATTCGACACTTCTGTACCAAAATCCAATTACACACCTGTGTGTAATCACAGAGCCACTCCTGCCATGCATGGCTGTGCATGTGGCTTCCTCATGGCAGCCCTTGATAGATTTGTATCTGTCTATGACAACTGGCCACTGCCACTGGAGCTGGGTGCCACACTGGCATCATGGGCCACTCTGTATTTTTAGCATCCTCTCTTAGTGGACATTGACCTTGTCCCTGATCCTTTGCCATTACAAATAATGATGCAGGCTGAGTGCCATGGCTCCCACCTGTCATCCTAGCACTTAGGACACTGAGGAGAGAGGATCACTTGAAGTCAATAGTTTAAGAACAGCCTGGGCAACATATAGAACCTGTTTCTATAAAAGTATGTATATGATGATGTTATGAACACACTTTCTACGGGGCAAAGTTCTAGAACTGGAGAAGGTCCCATGTACACGTAGCCCTTAGATAGACAGTGCTCAGCCAACCTCTTGGTGTGCCACATGAGCTTCCACTTTGCTGTTTGCTCAGGGGGCAGATCCTGGCCAGCCTGTGAGACAGTGGATATACCCTCTCATTGTAACACCACTTTCTGACTGCTGTGTGACACGGAACCTGCAGGCGAGGATGGGGTACCCTCCAAGGATGCCTGTCCCATGGTTTGATAAAGCAGGGGTGGGGCTGCCTCCCCACCCACCTGGCCCCTCTGTCTCGCAGGCCCCGAAAGGATGCACCACACAGGTGCAGCACTGACTTTGACGCGGTGGCCCAGATCCGAGGAGAAGCTTTCTTCTTCAAAGGTAACCAGGGGACCTGCAGCCAGTGGATAGAAGGGGGTCCCACTTGGGCCAGACTCACCACCTGCAGCCTCACCTTCCCTGTGTCCCCTAGGCAAGTACTTCTGGCGGCTGAACCGAGATCGGCACCTGGTTTCCCTGCAGCCGGCGCAGATGCACCGCTTCTGGCGGGGCCTGCCATTGCATCTGGACAGCGTGGACGCTGTGTACGAGCGCACCAGTGACCATAAGATCGTCTTTTTCAAAGGTGTGTGGCCTCCACAGGGCCTCTGCAGGCCTCCCTGGGCACAGCACACAGCCCAAGTCAGCCAGAGCTAGCCAAGAGCACAGAACACGGGACAGCTTTGTCTTGAACCGAGTGCCATCGCATGGTGGCCACTGGAGGTACACAGAGGACAAAACAGATGAAAATCCCTGCCCTCACTCAGGCGAGGGTCCCCTGCAAAGTAGTGAAAGAAACTAGGAGGTTTGTCTCAGAAGGGACGTAACAATGAGAGGTGAGGGGTAATGGGACAAGGCCCCTGTGGGGTGATGGGAGAAGACTGAGCAGAGACCAAGGGGATGGTATTGCACACAAGGGAGCTGTTAGCGCAGAGACCAGCAGCAGGGACAGTCCTGGTGAGTGCCAGGACCTCAGGCTGGAGCTGCATGGGAGCCCAAGAGGCAGGGGCACATGCACAGGGCTAAGCGTGTGGGTGGCTGGCTCTCTCCAGGCCCTACCCCAACCTCCAGTTCCAGGTAGAGCCTCCATGTTCACATCTGCATCATGCAGATGTTTCTCTCACATTGTCTCTGTCAAGAGCAGGAAAAGGACGGCTCAAGGCAGTATACAGCTGTGGGTGTCTCCCAGGGGCACAAGGACAAAGGCTCACACACTGGAAACAGCAGGAATGTGTCCCTTACATCTCCACAGGCTGGAGGTCCCAGACCCATGGCTGGGCAGATGGCTGCCAAAGGCTCTAAGGGAACTCCATGCCTCTGTCTCCATGCCTCCTTTCCCTATAATGGTGGCAGCCATTGATTTAAGTTCACCCTCAATCTTCACTGATCATACCTACAAAGACCCTGTGTCCAAGGTCACACTCTCAGATTCTGGGATTGTGGGGTCACTGTGCTGCTCAGAGCAGTGGCTACTTCCACAAACACAAGAAGACCCTGTTTCTTTGAGGAGACAAAAACCATTCCACATGTCTATGATGGGAACCAAGTCCTCGCTCATTCACAGCCCCACCTAGCCCCTATTGATGTCAGAGTCAGACACCGGGGCACTGCAGGCTTCCTGGAGCCACCATGCAGGCAGCTGCCGCAGTGGTTCCAATTCTTCCTGAAGATTTAGCTGAGGCCTTGGGGTGAGCATGGCCCCAGAGGTTGCCCACAAAAGACCCCATGTAAGAAAGGGAACCTGGGCAGCACAGTTCCAAGCTTCACTGCTTGGCAATGCTGTGCTCTTGATTGTTGGTCTCTCTCCAATTTTTTGAAGATTTATTTTTTTAGATAATAGGAAATATATTTTAGTTATAGGAGGAAAGATATAGCTAAGGCCATCTTTTTTCTTTACTTCTTCATCTTTCTGACATCAAACCCATTCCTTCTAAACAAAGTTTCTTATAGTTTTAAAATTAATCTTTAAATACATAGTACATGTACATGGACCCACATTTAAAAGGTATAAATAGATACACAATAAAACGTCACCTTCCGGCGGCACCTGTGGCTCGAGTAGGGTGCCGGTCCCATATGCCAGAGGTGGTGGGTTCAAACCTAGCCCGGGACAAAAACCACGAAAACAAACAAACAAACAAAAAAAAAAAAAGTCACCTTCCCACTCTTATCTCCCAGCCTCTGAGTTCCCTTTCCTGGAGTTAACCACTGTTTCAAGCAAATATTATACATACATTTGTGTGTGTGATTTCTGTACGCTATAATGGTATAATGTATATACTATGCACATTGTACTGTAACTCTTTTTTTCTTAGTTCTGTAAGGTAGAGAGCATTCCATTTTAAGGTACATAAAGTTGTCATATTCTAATAAAGGTTGCATAGTATTTACAAAGGAGAAAAAAAAAAGAAATGGGACCTATACCCCACAGCACAGTGGTTACAGTGCCAGGCCACACACACCGAGGCTGGCAGGTTCGAATCCGACCTGGGACAGCTAACCAACAATGACAACGGCAACAAAAAATAGCCGGGCATTGTGGCGGGCACCTGTAGTCCCAGCTACTTGGGAAGCTGAGGCAAGAGAATCACTTAAGCCCAAGAAATTCAGATTGCTGTGAGCTATGACGCCACTGCCCTCTACCAAGAGCGACATAGTAAGACTCTGTCTCAAAGAAAAGAAAAGAAAGAAAAGAGGACCAGCAGGTGTCCCAGCAAATTTCAATGTTACTTATATTTTGTGTTCACTTTGAGGAAACATCAGCTTTCAAAGAAATCATGCACAAATAAGTAAAGGTGCAGTTTTCGTAATTGTTTCCTTTCCTTCAAACAAACAGTAGGCATATCCACCGCTCCACCCCCTCGCCATTTTCTCTTGCTGTACTAGGGAGATTGGTTCATATATTTGCATAAAGAGCCTCCTCATCCTTTCAACATGTATTTTGAAAACAAATTTTAACTTCTAGAAAAATTGCAAAAATACTATATCATGCTCTAGGTTCAAATACCCGTCCTCTAGGTTCACCATGCTCAAGGCTCTCCCCTTCCTCCCTCCCTCCTTCCTTTGCCTCCTTCCTTTCTTTTCTTCTTTATTTTCTTTCCTTTCTCTTTTGAGAAGGAGTCTTGCTCTGTTGCCCAGGCTAGAGTGCAGTGGAGCTATCACAGCTTGCTGCACCCTCATCCTCCTTGCCTCAAGTAATCCTCCTGCCTTGGCCTACCAAGTATCTGGGACTGCAGGTGCCACCATGCCTGCTTTCTCTGCCTTCCTTTTCCTGAACCCATTAAGAGAGAGTTGCAAAAGCTGGACACAGTGGTGGCACCTGTAATCTCAGGTACTTTGAGGCTGAAGCAAGAGGATCATTTGAGCCCAGGAGGATGAGACCAGCCTGAGCAACACATTGAGACCCTATCTCTAAAGAAAAAAACAAAAATAATTAAGTTAAATAAAATGTATTTTCAGGCTCGGTGCCTATAACCCAGTGGTTACAGCTCCAGCCACATACACAGAGGCTGGTGGGTTCGTATTCCGCCCAGGCCAGCTAAGCAACAATGACAACTACTATAAAAAAGTAGCCAGACATGGTGGCAGGCACCTATAGTCCCAGCTACTTGGGAGGCTAAGGCAAGAGACTCGCTTAAGCCCAAGAGTTTGAGGTTGCTGTGAGCTGTGATGCCATAGCACTCTACTGAGGGTGACATAGTGAGACTCTTATCTCAAAAAGGAAAAATTATTTTAAACAAGAGTGAGTTTCAGACCTCATGTCTCCTTAGAGCAAAACCAGGTTCACCACATGATGAGCAGAGGTGGACAGCTAAGCATCAGTGGGGTCCATCCCTAGTCAGCACTTAAATACCCATGACACATACACATGCCTCCCTGGACGGGGTCCCCTGGCATGTCACTGGAGTCACTCCCTCGGGTGGCCCTGTCTAGTGACTCCTCCACATCAGGCTCTGATTTGCACATTTGGCAGAAATGTCACCTAGGAGGTGAGGTCTGAGCCATCCTATCTGGTGATGTGGTTGTGGTCTGGACAAGGTATGTCACCATTTCTCCCCAAGTAGCAAGTGGGTGACCCACAAGGAGAGACTGGAGCTCAGGGGAGCCTCTGGCCACAGTCCCTGTGTCCCCCAGCAAGGCTGGTTCCAGGTTGGCTGTAGCAGAGCCATTTTTTGGATTTGCTGTCATCTCTCAACCTCTCCCTTACAGACATGTCAGTTCCAGTTTCCAGCAAAGGACTTTTTTTCCTTTTTTAATTGTGGTAAAAAATATATATAACAAAATTTTACCATTTTAATTATCTTTAAGTGGCATTAAGTACAGTCACATTGTTCTAGAGCCATCAAGCCATCTGTCTCCAAAACATTTTCATCTTCCCAGAGTGAGACACTGTCCCCATCAGACACTAATGCCCGCCATCTCCCTGGCCCCACTCTACTCTCTTTCTCTGAATCTGACAGTTCTGGGGACCCTGCAGCTTCCATCCCTTGCGTCTGGTTATTTCCCTCTGCACAGTGTCCATGTTGTAGCACAGGGCACAGCTTCCTCCCTTCTCAAGGTTGAATGATGTTCCACCACCCAGATGGACACATCTTAGCCACCACCCACTGACAGACAACCCACCTCTGGCCTTTGGGAATAACACTGCTGTGCACATGGGTGTGCAAATGTGTCTTTGACAACCTGCCTTCCCTTCTTTTGGATAAATACCCAGGAGGATGGCCATGCATGTGGGACTTTGTTGGTTTTCTGAGGAGCCTCCTGCTGTTTTCTACAATGGCTGCCCTGTCTTACATCCCCACTAGCAGCGCCCACAGGGTCCAGTTTCTCCTCCCTCCAACTTTATCACTTTCTGTTTTGCAATTGTAGCCAACCAGGCACATGTGAGGTGGTGTCTCCTCATAGTTTTGAGCTGCATCTGTCAAATGATGTTGAGCATCTTTCAAGGGCTTCTTGGCTGTATCTTCTTTAGAGAAATGTCTGTTCAGATCTTTAGTTCAGCAAAAGATTTATAACTTGTTTTGTTTATGGGTTAAACTCTTACCAAAGTATAAAAATCACACATTTAGTGAAGCTTCTGACCTAGTGCCTTTCCTGTCTCTGCCACAAGGCCTTCCCTGGCCCCTCCCAGAGAGAGTTAATGAGGCAGGAGAGAGGAGAGTAAGGCATGGTTTCTCAGGTTTCAGCCCCAGCAACCAGCATGCTGTCCATAACATGGCCACTGCCTGGAACCTGGGTCCACAGGCTGCTCAGTGGACAGGGTGTCTTAGGCCAGCCATGGAAAAGGCACTCTCACTCTCAGCACACAGCACTGTGACTTGGGGCAACCACGTGGTGGAAAAGGGAGTTTGGGGGGAGGCTGGAGCCCCCTGCCCCTCGGGGTGGGGCTGAACCCCGGCCCACAGCTCTTTCTCTTGCCCCCAGGAGACAGATACTGGGTGTTTAAGGACAATAACGTAGAGGAAGGATACCCGCGGCCCATCTCGGACTTCAGCCTCCCGCCAGGCGGCGTCGATGCTGCCTTCTCCTGGGCCCACAATGACAGGACTTATTTCTTTAAGGACCAGCTGTACTGGCGCTACGATGACCACACGCGGCGCATGGACCCCGGCTACCCCGCTCAGAGCCCCCTGTGGAGGGGCATCCCCAGCACGCTGGATGACGCCATGCGCTGGTCTGATGGTGAGCGCTGGGCCAGATAGAGGCTATGCAGCCTCTGTTTCCCCACCTGTGCACAGGATAGCAACAGGTTGTTGGGAGGGTTCCAAAAGCCAGAGGTGAGCCAGGCACCTGTCACACCCACCACAGAACCCCCCAAGGCTCCTGAGCACTAGCCCTTCCCTGGGCTTGTTCACCCTCAGCTGAGGGGCCTCTCCTAACTCTCACCCTGGGCATCTGCACCTGAGACACCCACACGGCCACTCCCTCGTGGGCTAAGGGCCTCCACTAAATGCCCTCTAGAGCACAGTGCTGGTCTCACCATATGGCAACTCTACCAGGATGGACCCAGTAAGGTCATCCCATCCTTCCCCTGCCCCCAGCGGGCTCCCCAGAGCTGCCACAGGCCTGTGGCAGTGCTGTTGTGACTGAGCAGACTCTGACCCCATCTCAGACAACCTCGTGCCCCCTGCTATCCTGCCACAGTCCCTAATGCTACAGCCATCCCAGTGCAAGGCAGGGCCAGCTCGAGCTCACCAATGCCACCTCTCCCCCAGGTGCCTCCTACTTCTTCCGTGGCCAGAAGTACTGGAAAGTGCTGGACGGCGAACTAGAGGTGTCGCCCGGCTATCCGCAGTCCACAGCCCAGGACTGGCTGGTTTGTGGAGACCAGCAGGTTGACGGCTCTGACGCAGCAGGCACCAGTGGGGCAGATGGGGCCCACGCACCACCCGGACAACACGACCAGAGCCGCTCGGAAGACGGCTACGAGGTCTGCTCCTGCACTTCCCAGGCTTCCTCTCTCCCAGGGGCCCCAGGACTGCTGGTGGCCACCATGTTACTGCTGCTGCTAATGTTGCCAAGCCTCCCATGGACAGCAGCCCAGACCCTGGCACTATGACAGGCAATGTTGGCCTGTGCGAGGGCAGAGGAGTCAGGACAGTATACCACAGAGGACAAGACCAGTCCCAGAGCACGAACTTGGGAACCAACCTCACTGCTTAGGACATGCTAGGCCCCGCTGCCACACACAGGAGAGGGGCCAGCAGAGGGTGCTGCCTGCTACGGCCAGGAACTGTCTGGAGGTCTGAGACAGCTGGCCGCCCCTTGTTGAGGGCTTGGGCTGCCCAGGACTTCATTGCTGAGAAAGACGCATCTGCCCCCCGCCAGCCCTGGAAGGAGTAACCTGATTTAGGAGGGTGACCCACTAGCCTCACGGAGTTTCCCCACCGCTTGTGCTTCCACCCACCCATGGACCCGTCCATCCCCAGGTCCCCAGCAGGCCTGATGGCCACCTTGTCGCAGGCAGCCCCCACCACACAGATGAGCCTCTCAGAGGGGCCATGGTATGTCTCTCTTTGTGATGCATTCCAGACAAACACAGCCCCTCCCTGCTTTGTAATGGGTTGGCTCCCTGGCACTTGGGGGCCTCAGGGATGAGAGCCCTTGGGCCTGGAGTTTCACCTCCTCCCAGATGTCATCAATACGTCCCTGTGTATGTGGTGTCTCCTGAAATCCTCAGCATTCCCTAGGGGTCCTCATGCCCATTGCACACAGGGGAGGGTCGAGCTCCAGGGCAAATGAGCCCTTGTGGTAGGCAGGTGGAGGGTCAGGTCTGGGGGTACAGACGGGGATTGTTTACCCAGCAGTCCTCACCAGGCACTTGCTTACATGGACTGGACTCGGCCATTAGTGTGTGGTGGCAAAGGACAGGAACGTTTCTTCTCAGGCAAAGGGCTCAGGTCACTGTCATCCAGGCAGTAGGTCCAGCCCAAAGTGGCTGGGCATCAGCTCCTGCGTGTCCCACTCACACATGGAGTCTGATTCATAGCAGCTCCTTCTTTTCCCATATTCATGCCCTGCAATCTCCCACTCTCGGCTCTCCCTGACCAGCAAGTGACTTCTCTGTTTCAAATGGGATGGGCTTTGGGCTGGGTCATTCCTCGGTGGACATCTGGCACTGAGAAGCCCCTGTCTGGTGGGATCAGGGTCCACCCAGTGCCTGGAGCTAAAGTGGTTCCATTGAGAAGAGGGCTGTGGGCAGGGAGGCTGCTCAGGGCAGGGCTTCTCTGTCCACCAGGCCAGCAGTGCCAGAGCTATGTGCTCTGCCCTTCCTGAGCCTTGCTGCATCAGAGCTCTGGACTGGGGTGGCTGTTGTCCCTGACCAAAGCACTGAAAATCCAAGGGATACTACATCCAAAAGTCCAGAGAGGCAGTCCTCCTCTGTGGAGGAGGGAGGGACGAGGAGTCCATGGCAGATACCTTTGGCCTGTGCAGGTGGGCCTTGGTGAGGAGGGTGCTGCGGGAAGGCCCAGCATATGGGCCCCAGGTGCTGGAAAACACTGGGGCCACTGAAGACAGCAGGGAGCTGCTGGTCTCACCCCCAGCTCCAGGGCAGGGCTGAGGTACCCACGGCATAGGGAAGGAGGCAGGTCTCTCCCAGTTGTCCATCATGCTTCACACGTCCTGACACTAGCAAGCACAAGCAGGCTGGGACCCAATTCCTGACCCCCAGGGCCCATCCCAAAATCTGCCAGGGTTCACAGAGCCCAGCTGCTCCTGTGTCCATCTGTTTACCATCTGCTCCTGGAGTCGGGAAGACTCCCTGCCTATCAGACTAGCCGGATGGACTGGGGTCTACGGGGAGACATCCTCCCTTCCCAAGTGGGAATGGGTCCCTCCTCATGGGGACACTGGCTTTGCACTGCCCCAAGTGTGTTCCCTGCATCTTCCTCTTTGTGGACCCTGGAGCAGCTTGGAAACAGTCCACAAAGATCCCAAGTTGCCCCTGCCATGCCTGGAAAGCAAGGCTTGGGAGTCCTTTCCCCAGAGCCACCTTGCCAAAGTTGTAAAGCCCAAAAACAGTTTTTTATAAAACTGCTCTGAGAGGGAAATGGTCAGTGAGCAGGGGAGCATCCTAGTCCACAGCCTCAGTGTTCCAGCGCCTGAACACCCTGAGTGCTGCCCCAACATTCACAGGCAATGCTCACTGGAGCATTCAGGATTTCAGATTTTCAAGTTATGAATGCCAACTGCTAAGCATAATGCAAATACAGTGTTCCAAAATCTGAAACCATCTGAAATCCCAAACATTCATGGTCCTAAGCATGTTCAGTAAGGGAGATGCAGGCTCAGTGCCTGTACCTCAGCAGCTGCCACCTACATGGGAGCTGGCAGTTCAAATACAGCCTGGGCCTGCTGAACAATGACAACTACAACCAAAAAATAGCCGGGCGTTGTGGCGGATGGCGCCTATAGTCCCAGCTACTTGGGAGGCTGAGACCAGAGAATCGCTTAAGCCCAAAAGTTTGAAGTTGCTGTGAGCTGTAACACCACAGCTCTAGCCTGGGCGACACGGTGAGACTGTACCTCAAAAAAAAAAAAGAGGTGGGGGGGATGTAGCCAGCATGTATTTCCCTCTGCTGCAAGGATCTCATATTTACAGAAAAGCTACAAGAGGAGCATAAGCACCTTTCCCCAGCTCTTTGGGAGCACATTGATGACCCTCGTGAACTTCTCTGCATGTTTCCTGCAAACTGAGACATTCTCCCAAGGTCAAATCAGAAAATAGCGCAAAGCTCCAGCCACTTACTTCTCAGGCCCTGTTGAGGCGTCTCCATTTCCTCAGCAACATCCTCTGCAGGGAAAGGACCCAACCCATGGCATGTTGCTCTGCGGTCTCCTCCTCCCAGAGGCACAGTACCGGCCTGTGTTTATTCCTCACAACCTTGGGGTGTGTGAGGGCCAAGGACTGGCTGCTCCATCAGCCCACCCGAGCTTCCTCAAGGTGAGATTCCAGTTCTGCATCTCTGTGAGGATCTCACAAAGGAGGCTTCAAACAGTCTTTCATCTTTAGTTGAGTCACCAGTAAACCCCTGGAGGTTTCAGGTGACATTCGGATTTCAAAGTCTCTTTTTGTCCTGCTCTAGGCCTACTTGGAAAAGTCCTGGTAGGATTGCTCAGGAGATCGTGCAGCAGGGCAGGGCCAGCATGGAGGCTTAGGGTCATTCAGGGCACCCAGCTAGTCCAGGTGCTGGGTGACCTGAGCATCACCCAGCCTTGTAAGCAAACACACATATTCCTGGGGGGTGAGTGTCAAGCTGACAAAACACGACCGTAGGGGCTAGAACACACACATTTCAGCACCCTGCTCAGTAGCCAGGGAAACTGAGGTAGTGTCTTAGCTTAGGTTGGCCATGACAGAACCAAAGAGTGGGTGCCTTGGGACAACAGACATTCATTTTCTCACAGTCTGGAGACTGGAAGTCTGAGACCAGGGTCTGCGGCTTCCATCCACAGAACACTGCCTTCTAGCTGTATCCTCTTGTGGTCCCTTCGACTCCTGCCAGGTCCCAGTCCTCCCATGGGGGCTCTACTCTCACCACCTCCTCTTACCCTCATCCCCCCAAAGGCTCCACCTCTTCACAGCACCACCCCCGTGAATCTAGGGGGACATAAACACTCACCCTGTAACAAGTAGAAAAAAGGCCAAGGCTGCACCACAAATATGTGGCAGGAGACCAGGGCCACACCCCAGCTCCCACCTTCACTATCTCTCTAGGGGCCTGAAGGGTTCTGGGGAACGCAAGTCACCCCACAGAATAAGCATGATGACAATGAGCACACCAGACACTGGGGAAGGTGGTGACACCCATTCCCCAGTCAAGAAACCCACAGAGGGCTGTGAGCTGCCCAAAACCCAGGCCAGTAGTGGAGCTGGAACAAAACACAGGCAGTCATACTCCAAGGGCCAAGCTTAAAATAGTGTCTCCTGCCCTGGCACCCCATGAGAGAGACAGAGGGGCAGCTGCAAGCCCCACACTGGAATCCCAAGGATGCTGTTCCCTCCAGGCCCTGCTGACCCTGCATCCTGCCTTCCCAGGAGTCCACAAAGGCTAGGTAAGATTCTGCTTTCTGGAGGAATAAGAGGATAGCCCTGCAGGCAGACCTGGTGACCAGCTGTCTCTACCAGCTTTATTGTAGAACAAGTGCTCCAAAGCTTGGAGACTTAAAGCAACTACAGTCTTCTATCCCTTCTCCTCTGCCCCCCACCTTGTCTCTGTCTCTACCCACCCCCACCTTCTCTCTCTCTCTCTCTTTCTCATTTCTGGAGGTTGCCTGAGCTCGGCTGGGTGGTCTCTCACGGGGTCTCCCCTGCAGCTGCAGTCTCTTACATGTGGCCACAGGTGCTGGCTCTGGTGGGAGCTTCCATGTGCCCCACCCTGGGCTTCCTCCCAGCCGTATGGCTGGGTACCAAGTATAGATGCTTGAGTGTACTCATGACATTGTTGTCATTCGTTCATTCACTTGGCAAACATGCATCAGCCAGGCACTGTCCTGGGTGCTATGACCACAGCCTTTTGCTGTGAAATTGTTTATAAAATCTCCTTACATTCCAGTGGGGAAAAAAACACAACCAACAAGGTACAAGTTGAGGCTCGGCACCTGTGGCTCAAGTGGGTAAGGCGCCAGCCACGTACACCTGAGCTGGTGGGTTCAAATCCAGTCCGGGCCCACCAAACAAAAAATAATCTGGTGTTGTGGCAGGCGCCTGTAGTCCCAGCTACTTGGGAGGCAGAAGCCAGAGAATCACTTGAGCCCAGGAGTTGGAGGTTGCTGTGAGCTGTGATGCCACGGCACTCTACCCAGGGCAACAGCTTGACGCTCTGTCTCAAAAAATAAAAGATACAAATTGAACTGTAATAATGGATAATATATAGTGAATATGTAAAAAGTCACATAGTTGTAAAGAAAATGAGGTGGGGAGGGGTAAGATGCAGGGACCAGGTAGAAAGCAGCTGGGACATTCTAGGAGAGAAGGGGCTTGAGTGGGCATGTTTGGAAGGCAGAGGCTACACCACATACACCATGCTAACAGGAGGATGTGACAAAATCTTTGCCTGATGGCTCAGCGCCTGTAACTCAAGCAGCTAAAGCACCAGGCACATACACCAGAGTTGGCAGGTTTGAATCCAGTCCGGGCCTGCCAAACAACAACTACAGGGCAGCGCCTGTGGCTTAGTGGATAGCACCCATTATACTGAGAGTGGCAGGTTCGAACCCAGCCCCAGCCAAACTGCAACAAAAAAATAGCCGGGCATTGTGGCAGGAGCCTGTAGTCCCAGCTACTTGGGAGGCTGAGGCAAGAGAATCGCCTAAGCCCAAGAGTTCACAGCTGTGACGCGATGGCACTCTACCAAGGGTGACAAAATGAAATTCTGTCTCAAAAAAAAAAGATCTTTCCCTGAGCACCTGGTAGATTGGGCTATTGTCCCTGTAGGGACACTTGGGGCCTTGGTCTCCCACACAGAATGGGAAGTGCACAGCCAACTGAACACCTCTCGGGGGTGCAAGGCCTCTCCCACAGGACATTCTCAGAACGTGAGCTGAGAGGCGTGGGCGAAGTGATCCTACCGGACTTCCCAGTAGGGAAGCCAGAAATAGCTTCAGCCCCATCTTCCTTAGAAACTAGGGAGGGGTGACAAAGACAAAAACAGAACTGGTCAGAGCGTGGGCCCTGGGGCCAGACTGGATCCCCAGCCGGTTTTGTAAACAGATCTTCCTTGGAACACAGCCAGGCTCATTGGTTTACGTGATGATGACAAACACAGGCCACCACCACAGCAGCTACTTTCTGGGAGGTGGCCCTCTCCCTCTGCACCGGGAGAGGCTGCAGCCCCTGAGAGCGATAACATGGTTACATTTATTCCTGATAACACTCATTTTGAAAGGCAAGCACAGACAAGAGCCAAAAGGTAAACAGAAGGGTGGTCTGAGGGGTGTAGGCGCCAGGGGGGGGCCAGTGGGGGGCCAGTGGGCAGGACAGGTGAGCCTGCCCCCCGGTCGCAGCGTTGCATCACACAGGAAGATCGAGGCAGCTTGGACCCTGATGCAATCCTCTCCCCTCTTACAGCACAGCCTCAGCGGGCTCTGGTCCTGCAGTAGCCTCCAGCCTCCCCTCCCCTCCCAGGCACTGCCCCTTCTCTATCCTGAACTTGCAGTGTGTCACCCAGTCACCTCCTGCCTCCCACTTCTAAGACCTTCTGATCTGTTATGCAGGTGGCCAAGTGGGTTTGGAAAATCAGGCAGTAAACTGGGGAAGAGTGTGTGTGCAGCCAGGCTGCCCACTGGACCTCTCTGAGCCATGCTGCCCCGTCTGTGCACTAGACACTGTGGTGTCCACCAGTCTGCAGGGTTAATGAATCCCATGCTTGTAAAGGTGGGGACAGCGCCCAGCAGTGAGTGCAGCCCTAGAGTTCATTGCTCTTTTGACTATATTTCCCCAAGTCTGTAAGGCATATTTTTTCACATGAAGTCAGGTTGCATCTCAAAATTGGCAGGAGGTAGAAGTTCAGTGGCAGTATTTTGCTCTTCCCAACGGCATGTAGACTCAGGAGCCCAGAAGGAATGCAGAGATGTCATCACTGAGCACAAACGCACAAGGCATCACAAAGATCCATCAGAGTAAAAGCCATAAAGCACTTGGTGACTCAGAACTGGCAGTGATGGGGGGTCAGGCCAGGACCCCATCTCCTGCCCTTGAGCTCCAGGCTGCCAGAGGATGGGGCTGTCTCTCAGCCTTCACGGTCCCCAGAGCTTCAAGAACCCAGTGGACAGGTAGAAGCTACAGCAGTGAGTGAGTGTGTGCACAGTGGTCAGCGAGTTTCTCCTGCAGGAGGTGGTGTTGAGCTGAGACCTGCCTGGGGAAGGCCGTAGTAGAGGGGTCAAGCTGAGGGAAGGCCTCTTGAGCTAGTGAAACAAAGGTCAGGGTTCAGGGCAGCTGCCAGGCCACAGGGCTCTAGACTGGTCTGGGACCTGAGCTCAGGCCTCAGGTATGCCCCCCACACCCCAGCAGTTTATTGGCTGTAGGATGGTGAGAAGTAGGGGAGGAGAGGCAGGTGGCTGGGGTGGAGGGAGACAGCAGCTCTGTTGCCTCTAGGCAGCCAGCCCTCACTTGACACGTGAGCCTCCATCCAGTCCCTGTTTGGAAGATGCCAAACTAGAGGCTGACCAGGGTATGGCAGAAGCAGGCCAGGTGTCCCTCCAGCTGGAACAGGGGCCCAGAGGAACCTAAGGGCCTGTTCCCCAGCCAAGTGTAGAAGGGGCCACAGAAGAGCTGTTGCCCTGTGGTATGCTGCATCTGCTTCTGAAAGTGCAGAGTTGATGTTTTCATCCTTTATTTCAACTCATACTTTCTGGCCAGGCCAGGTGACTCACACCTGTAATCCCAGCACTCTGGGAGGGCCAAGGTGAGTGGATTGCCTGAGTTCACAGGCTCATAGACCAGCCTGAGCAAGAGCAAGACCCCATCTCTAAAAATAGCCGGGTGTGTGGCAGATGCCTGTAGTCCCAGCTACTTGGGAGGCTGAGGCAAGAGAATCCTTTGAGCCCAGGAGTTTGATTATGCTGTGAGCTATGAAGCCACAGCAGTCTACTGAAGGCGACAAAGTGAGACCCTATCTGAAAAAAAAACACAAACAAAACTCATGACTTCTAAAACATTTTATTGTAATAAAATACACATAACTTTAGATCACCATGAGTTGACATTTAATACATTCACCGTGTCATGCAGACATCACCATCCAGCTCCAGAACATGTTTGTCATCCCAGAGGGAGACTAGTACCCATGAGAGGCCCTGGGAACTTCCTATTTGCTCTTGGTGACTGTGACCACCGCAGGCCCAGTAAAGTGGAATCACACAGTATTTGTCATTTGGGGTCTAGCACATCCTCATGGTTCATTCGGTTATGGCCTGTGTCCCAGGGTCCTTCCTTTTTGTGGCTGAATCATGCATGTTTGTTCCACTGTATGGATAGATGCTTTGCTTGTCAATTTAGCTACCCATGAACACCTGGGCTGTTTCTACCTTTCAGCTACTGCAAATAATTCTGCTGTGAACATTCATGTACTCATTTTTGTTGCTACATTGATAGACTTCATTTTCCATTTTCTTTTCTTCTTCTTTTTTTTTTTTGAGACAGAGTCTCACTATTGTCACCCTGGGTAGAGTGCTGACACAGCTCACAGCAGCCTCAAGCTCTTGGGCTTAAGTGATTCTCTTGCCTCAGCCTCCCAGGTAGCTGGGACTACAGGCGCCTGCCACAACGCCTGGCTATTTTTTGTTGCAGTTTGGCCAGGGCCGGGTTCAAACCCACCACCCTGAGTCTATAGGGACGGCACCCTACCCACTGAGCCACAGGCGCTGCCCCCACTACAACACCCAGCTATATATATATTTGTTGTTGTTGTTGTTTGTTTGTTTTGAGACAGAGCCTCAAGCTGTTTCCCTGGGCAGAATGCTGTGGCATCACAGCTCACAGCAACCTCCAACTCCTGGGCTCAAGTGATTCCCCTGCCTCCCAAGTAGCTGGGACCACAGGTGTCCGCCACAATGCTCTGCTATTTTTTTGGTTGCAGTCATCGTTGTTTGGCAGGCTCAGGCTGGATTTGAACCAGCTAGCTCAGGTGTATGTGACTAGCGCCTTAGCCACTTGAGCCACAGCGCCGAGCCATTTTTTTATTTTTTGGTTGTAGTTGTCATTGTTGTTTGGCAGGCCCGGGCTGGATTTAAACCCGTCAGCTTTGGTGTATGTGGCTGACACCCTAGCCACTGAGCTATAGGCGCTGAGCCTTTTTTTTCTTTCTTTATTTCTTTTTTTTTTTTTTTTTTGAGACAGTCTCACTCTGCTCCCCTGGGTAGAGTGCCATGAATCAGTCATAGCTCACAGCAACCTCAAACTCTTGGGCTCAAGTGATCCTCTTGCCTCAGCCTCCTGAGTAGCTGAGACTGCAGGCATGTGCCCTGATGCCAGGCTAGTGTTTTTGTCTATTTTTCAGTAGAGATGGTGTCTTGCCATTGCTCAGACTGATCTTTTTTTCTTCTTCTTTTTTAGAGACAGAATCTCACCTTATCGCCCTCAGTAGAGTACTGTGGCATCACAGCTCATAGCAACCTCCAACTCCTAGGCTTAGGCAATTCTTTTGCCTCAGTTTCCCAAGTAGCTGGGACTACAGGCGCCTGCCACAATGCCCAGCTATTTTTTGTTGCAGTTTGGTGGGGGCTATGTTCAAATACGTCCCCCTGGGTATATGGGACCGGCACCCTACCCACTGAGCCACAGGTGCCGCCCTTTTTTTTTTTTTTTTTAATTGAAACAGAGTCTCACTTTCTTGCCCTTGGTAGAGAGCCATGGCGTTACAGCTCACAGCAGCCTCCAACTCTTCGGCTTAGGCAATTCCCTTGCCTCAACTTCCCAAGTAGCTAGGAATACAGGCACCTGCTACAATGCCCAGCTATTTTTTTGTTTTAGCAGGCCTGGGCTGGGTTCAAACCCACCAGCCCCAGTTCATGTGGCCAGCTCCCTACCCACTAAGCTATAGGTGCTGCTGGTCAGACTGATCTTAAACTCTTGAACTCAATCCATCCACCTCCCCAGGCCTCCCAGAGTGCTAGGATTATAGGAGTGAGCCACCATGCCCAGCCAGTAGACTTCATTTTTTCTAGTTGTTTTCTTTTTTTTTTTTTTGAGATGGGGTCTTGCTATGTTGCTCAGACTGGGCTCAAACTCCTAGGCTCCTATTAATAGTCCCTCTTTTTACCTCAACCTCCCACGTAGTTGGGATTGAAGGCTTGCACCACTGCACATGGCCTAATAGATTTTATATTTGAGAGCATTTTTAGGTTTGCAGCAAAATTTAGCAGAAGATACAGGATTCCTAGGTACCCCCATCTTTCTTGGTCCCCCAGACTACCCCTTGTGTGCACTGCTACACTTGATGAGACCACACTGATACATTGTCACTACTGAGTCCAGTCTACATCTCAGTCTACATCTGGGAGCAAGAGTGGTATTGGACAAGTGTGTGCTGAGTCCAGTGCTGAGACAGCTTCACTGCACTGAACGTCCTCCATGCACTGCCTACTTTTCCTCCTTGCCTCTAACCCCAGCAAACATTGGTCTTCTCACTGACTCCATAACTGGCCTTTACCAGAATGTTCCGGGAGGCGCTGTGGCTCAAAGGAGTAGGGCACTGGCCCCATATGCCAGAGGTGGTGGGTTCAAACCCAGCCCCAGCCAAAAACTGCAAAAAAAAAACAAAAAACCCAGAATGTTCCATGTTCCATAGTTGGAATCCCACAGTCTGCAGCCTTTTCAACTGGTTTCTTTTACTCAGCAATGTGCATTCACAGTTCCTCTCTGTCTGCTCAGAGTTTAGTGGCTCATTTCTTTTTGATGTTGAATAATATCCATTGTCTGGACTGACTACAGTTTATTTATCCATTTACCTGCTGAAGGATATCCTGGTTGCACCCAAACATGGGCAGTTATGAACAACGTCACCACAGCCTCAGGGGTGACATTGCTGACTCGGTAGCTATGTGTGTGTTGCAGGGTGGGAGTCTGGCCTCCTCCACTGTCCCCAGACCTCTAGGTTAGAGCAGAGGCATTTTAAACCCTGGGCTGCTGGACAGGTTCATTGCTCAAAGCACAAATGAACATGACTGCCTCTGCCTAGGGCATGAGCAGCTCCCCAAGATCTTGCCCCTAGAAGCATTTGAGTGCAAGATCCCAGGCCTGCAGGAATATCTCAGGGTCAGAGAAAGGAAAGGGTCCCAAGACCCACCAGCTGGGTCCTGGAAGTACCCCTGTGTCCTCTCAGCGTCCGGTAGCCACCTGGGTTTGGGATGTGTGAGTGAGGCTAAGCAGTACAACTCCTCCCAGGGGGTTGTCAATGTAGGCTGAGGTCCGGTGGGGAGCAAGACCCCCTAGGAGCACAGCCCTGAGCAACCAGCCCCAGGGACGTTGGGTGATCTGTGGCTGCCAGTAATCACTCCCATGCTAGGTAACTTGATTTGGGGCATGTCTACAGGGAGAGAGGGTTAGAAAGTGTCATGAACTATTTGGATAACAGAATTTCCATGCAGCTGGCCAGCACATGTGCCTGTTTTATTTCGTACAGTCACCAAAGTGCCATGTTCACATCAGTTGCTATAGGCAAAATTGGAGACAGGGACATCTTCCCTGAGACACGTGAATCAGAAATAACACTAGCAGGCTCAGTGCCCATTGCTCAGTGAATAGGGCGCCAGCCACCTACACTGAGGCTGGCCAGTTCGAGCCCAGCCCAGGCTTGCTAAACAATGACAACTCCAACCAAAATATAGACGGGTGTTGTGGTGGGCACCTGTAGTCCCAGCTACTCAGGAGGCTGAGGCAAGAGAATTGTTTAAGCCCCAGAGGTTGAGGTTGCTGTGATGCCACGGCACTCTACTGAGGGTGACATAGTAAGATTCTGTCTCAAAAAAAAAAGAGGGTGGTGCCTGTGGCTCAGTGGGTAGGGTGCCAGTCCCATATACAGAGGGTGGTGGGTTCAAATGCAGCCCCGGCCAAACTGCAACCTGTGGTCCCAGCTATTCGGGAGGCTGAGGCAAGAGAATTGCCTAAGCCCAGGAGTTGGAGGTTGCTGTGAGCTGTGACGACATGGCACTCTACCGAGGGTGAAAAATGAGACTCTGTCTCTAGAAAGAAAGAAAGAAAGAAAGAACACTAGCACATCTGAGAAGCACATGGTAAGAAAAACCACCCAAGGCTGCCCATGGCACCAAAGAGGACGTCAAATATCCCACAGGAGCCGCTACTTATAAGGGCCCTGTAGGGTTGGGGCAGTCACATAGCAGAGGCTCTTCAGGAGACTGCCAATCTCCCACTCCAGAGCACACACCAAAGGGCCACTCTTTACTACAGTGAGTCATGCTGAGCAACAGTGACCACTCTGAGCCATCGAGAGCCATCCTGAGCCACTGTGAACTGAAGAGCTGCTTTGAGCCACAAAGAGCCACAGCGAGCCACATGAGCCATTCTGAGCCATGGTGAGCCACAAGGAGTTATTGGTGGCTCCAGCTCTGAGCAAAACAGAGGAATGGGAGAGGTAGGACCAACTCGGGAAGGACAGGCAGAACCATGTGACCTGCTCTGGTCCATTGCTGCACTGGGCTTCAAGGCTGCAAGTGGGCTCTGTCCTCTGGGTGCACAGCCATTTGCTCCAGGCACAGGGGACTGCAGGGAACGTGGTGCTTGCTGGGATGGGAGCAAGCAGTGCGCGGAAAGGAGCTGCTCTCTGCCAAACAGCAAGAGCTTGACAGGCAGCATCAGGGGAGGGCATGGGGCCCTTCTGCAACCCTGTGGAACACAGTGGGGCAGCATTTTGTGATGCTGGACTTTGCTTCTGTTCCTTCCATCACCTCCATATGACTCCCACAGATGAGAATGTTTACAGCTGTATGTACCCAACAGCAGGGCTCTGGGAACATCCCACATGTTCACCATCAGGGAGTGGACAAAATATGTTCTGGTATAGATCTCACAGGGCGATATCATGTGACAGCAAGAAGAAAGAATTGCTGCCACATAGAACAACGCAGAGCTGATCTGATCAACACAGTGTCCAATAAGAAAAGCTGTCCACAGAAGACGGCACCTGCTGTCACCAAAGATTATCACAGGACATGGGATCAGAACTCTCAGATGTGAAAATGAAGAGGCTGTTTAGAGGGTTCTCCTTGATCAAGGAGGGAACAGGCCAAGGTCATAAAGGTTAGAAAGAAAATAAAAGCACACAGATGATTAAGATGAATATGCAAATGTAGGCAAGTCTGTTTTTGTCTCTAGGGTGGGAGGAAAGACAATTGAGCCTTCTTGGATAAGAAAGAATTTGCAGGTTTATCAGATACCTACAATAGGGTTGTAAAATAGCTCAAAGACAATGACAGGCTAAAGTCTCACAGCCCTGGGCACGTGCTGTGTGCTAACAATGCACAGTTTTCCCTTGAAACAAGAGCTTTTTCTACCCTATCATGCCTTTATTATAAACTCATATGCAAAACCCAAGGGAATGATGCAATCTCAGGGGTCAATCTCAGAGACCTAACGTTTCCTAAGAGAAGCCAAATGCAGGGAGTGATTTCCGTGTGACTCTATTGTGTGAAATCTAAGAATGGACAACACTAACCGGTGGAGGCTGAGGCCAGGGCAGGGGCACCAGTCAGCTATCTGGGATCTGGGAAGCCTGCAAGGCCGTAAACCTGAGGCCACACCCAGATGAGTGCACTTATCTATGTATCAGTTACACTGCAGTTAAAAGCAGGGAAGAGCAAAGGACAAAGGAATGACAAGACACTCAGGCATGAGGGGACCCCTCTGTTGGGCCGTTGGGAGGGTGGGACAGGAAAGTCAATGGTAGAAATGGTAATTATTGAGTTGTTCCAGGTCTTTGGTTCAGGAATTGTTCACAGCTTGGTTATTATTTATTTAATTATGCCATCTGTATGTGCTACATGTATTATTTTTATTTTATTTTATTATTATTATTATTTTTTTTTTTTGCAGTTTCTGGCCGGGGCTGGGTTTGAACGCACCACCTCCTGCATATGGGGCCAGCACTCTACTCCTTTGAGCCGTAGGCACCACCCCTACATGTATTATTTTGCATGTACTGAAAATCTCAGTAAAATACTGTACATATGGTAGTAAATCTCAATGAGAATAAAGCTAGGGGTGGATAAATTCATACCTACTAGGTACAGCACACACTATCTGGGTGAAGGGCACACTGACAGGTACAATTTTTACTCAATCTGTACAAAAACAAAGTATGTAAACAAAGCATCTGTACCCCTAACATTCTGAAAATTTTTTTTATTTATTATTTTTTTTGAGACAGAGTCTCACTTTATCACCCTCAGTAGAGTGCCGTGGGCAACCACCAACTCCTGGGCTTAGGCAATTCTCTTGCCTCAGCCTCCCGAGTAGCTGGGACTGCAGATGCCTGCCACAATGCCCTGCTATTTTTTTGTTTTTTTTTGTTGCAGTCTGGCCGGGGGCCAGGTTCGAACCCACCACAATTGGGTATATGGAACAGGGCCCTACCCACTGAGTCACAGGTGCCACCCAATACTTCTTTCTTTTATTTTTCACATATAGTAGTCTTCTTTGCGAAAATTTTCACGCTTAGAAGAGTTAAGAAGCAGACACATACACGACAACTAGATGTCATTGTTGTTAGGATTTTGCCATGTTACCTCACTTATTTTTATGTTTGCCAGTCCTATTCTATTCTATTCTGTTCTATTCTGAGACAGGGTCTCACGCTGTCACCCAGGCTGGAGTATAGTGGCATCATCGGAGCTCACTGCAGCCTCCAACCCCCAACTTTAGCAATCCTCCTGCCTCAGCTTCCCAGAGTGCTGGGACTACAGGCACAAGCCCCAACATCTGACTAATTTTTCTATTTTGAGTAGAGACAGGTTTCACTTTTGTTCTGGCTCAAACTCTTGAGCTCAAGCAATCCTCCCACCTCATTCTCCCAAAGTCCTAGGATTACAGGCATGAGCCACCATACCAATACTGCCAATTGCAATAATGTTACAGTAAAAGACAGACATCCTTACATCATTCCTGAATACCTTGCAATATCCCTCTACAAATATGTTTTTTTTCTACATAACAACAATATCACTATCACACTTCACAAAATGAACCATGGTTCCTTAATATCACAGACCTATCCATCTTCAAATTTGCTCACTTGAGCCCCCCAAATGTTTCCACAATGGATTTATCTAAACAAGGACCTGACCCAGAGTGCCACAGTGCCTGCATGAACCTCAGTCTGCAAAGGCCCCCATTTTCTCTCATGTGTGTAACACAGGGTTTGTGGCAGGTTTTTAAAATAAAGTCGACGGGCTGATAGAAGGGAGGATAGCCCGCAAGGGGGCGGCTTTGTTTCAGGAGGCCAGGCAGGGATGGCTTCTCAGAGCAGAGACATATGTGCTGATCCCTGAGAGGCATGAAGAGCCAGCTATGCCAAGTTCTGGGGGAGAATATGCCCAGCAGAAGGGCAGCGCAGCTCTGCCTGTTTGAGCTGGGCCTGAAGGTGAGTAAGCAGTGGCGGCTGGTCAGAAGTTGTCAGAGAAGCCAACAGGAGCATCACAGATGGGGCTTGCCTAGACATCTTAGCTGAACTGACTTAGGACCTGAGCCACATGCAGAGCGTGCACAATGTGCTGGATGCTATACCGTGCTCTTTCTGTGATTAGTTCATTCTATTGTCCTAACAGCCAGGGCATCCTAACCACACTGGTCAGGGTGGGCCAGGCTGTGCCACAGTGACAACACCTCCAGGGACCACACCTCTCTGCACCAGGATTTGCAGAGCTGACAGGGAGCTCACTGGTGGGCCATGCTCTTTTGGGACTGGGCTTGAGTTGTGGAGCCTCTCAGCAGTACCCTATGGGAACGGGGGACAATGCTCAGGACAGAGCAAGCAATGAGCTCCAGCCTGGAAGGGGTGTATGTTGCTTGTACCGGCATTGCATGGGCCAGAGCTGAGGCACAGAGAGGAGGGCAGAGAGTTGATTCCCATGGGGTGCCTGGGGGAAGGCAGCTGAACAGCTCTCAGTAGCCACAGGTCCGTCCTACAGGTGAAGGAAAGGTTCCCACAGCCTCATAGCCAGCTATTGGACAGACTGGCCAAGTTGGCCCCTGGACAACACCACTCTGCTGGCAGAGGCCACAGTGTGAGTTAGTCACAGAGCAATGCAGCAAGCAGGTGTGGCAGGAGATGACTGCTCGGGCTGCTACCCCCATCTGACATGTGGCAGAGGAATTCTGCCTCCTCAGCTCTGAAGGCTGGAATCTGCCACTTGGTCTCCTGTCCGTGGAGGCCAATATGCCACTCAGCCTGAGGACAGCCCTATGTCCCTGTGGAGGTGCATGGCAGGCAGGCAGGCAGGGGCACTGTCCAGGAGCCCAATGTGAGCCCCAGGACCAGCAAGTCACCTCATCCCAGCTTCCTTTTCCTTGGTGAGCCAAGACATCCTGCACATCCCAGGGAGGTACCTCTCCCACCTCCACCAAGGATGGCGCTTGGACGGAGTGAGTGTCCTCATTGTCCTTTCTCAGAATACTCAAAGTGACCGTCCCAAATCAGCCTCCACTCCCCTCCAGTATTTTTTTTTTTTCTTTCAGATAAGATTCATATAACATAAAATTGCCCATTTCCTTGCTTTTTTTTTTTTTGAGTGAGAGTCTCACTTTGTCACCCTCGGTAGAAGTGCTTTAGCATTACAGCTCACAGCAACCTCAAACTCTTGGGCTTAAGTGATTCTTCTGCCTCAGCCTCCCAAGTAGCTGGGACTACAGGCACCCACCACAATGCCTGGCTGTTTTTTTTTTTTTTTTTTTTTTTGGTTGTAGTTGTCATTGTCGTTTGGCAGGCCCAGGCTGGATTCAAACCTGCCAGCTCTGGTGTATGTGGCTGGGGCCCTAGCTGCTGAGCTACAGGTGCCGAGCCTCCTAGTTTTTTTAATTGGTAACTTTTTCCTTTTTTTTTTTTCTTTGTTTGAGAGAGAGTCTCACTATGTCACCCTGGGTAGAGTGCTGTAGCAACACAGCTCATAGCAACCTCAAACTCTTGGGCTTATGCAATTTTCTTGCCTCAGCCTCCCAAGTAGTTGTGACTACAGGCACCTACCACTATGCCCGGCTATTTCTTGTTTTTGTTGCAGTTGTCATTGTTGTTTAGCTGGAACCCACCAGGTTCAGTGTATGTGTCTGGCACCATAAACACTGGGTATGGGCACTGCCATACTTTTTCCTTTTAGATGTGGGCATTGGCTGGGTGCCATGCCTCATGCCACCTGTAATCCCAGCACTTTGGGAGCCTGAGGGAGAAGGTTTAGAATAGGCCAGGACTTTGAGACCAGTCTGGGCAACATAGTGAGACCCCATCTCAACAAAAAATTAAAAACTTATCACCCCCAGGCAATTGCTTAAGCCCAGGAGTTGGAGGCTGCAATGAGGTATGATGATGTACAGCCCTGTACTTTGGGCAACAGAGCAAGACCTTATTTCAACAACAATTAAAAAAAAAAAAAAAATAAGGAAGGAAGAAAAAGAAAGGAAGGAAGGAGAGGAGAGGTAGGGCTCTCTCTATATCGCCCAGGGTGGTAGTGAACTCCTGGGCTCAAGTAATCCTTCTGCCTTGATATCCCAAGTAGAAGGGAACATGGGATGAAGCACCACTTCCTGCTTACCCATTTTATTTATTTATTTATTTATTTATTTTTTTGAGACAGAGTCCCACTCTGTCGCCCTGGGTAGAGTGCTATAGTGTCACAGCTTACAGCAACCTCAAACTCCTGGGCTTAAGCAATTCTTTCAGCTCAGCCTCCCAAGTAGCTGGGACTGCAGGTGCCCACAACAATGTCTGGCTATTTTTTGTTGCAGTTGTCATTGTTGTTTTAGCTGGTCCAGGCTAGGTTCAAGTTTGGTGTATGTGGCTGGTGCCGTAACCACTGTGCTACTGATGCCGAGGCCTGCTTATCCATTTTAAAGTGTCCAGTTCAAGAGTCAGGTATGGGGAGAAAAACAATAATAATAGTACAGCTCTGATTTAGCAGCATTTAGCACATTCACAGTATTCTGTGATCACCACCTCCACTGGTTCCCAGCCCCAGACCTGTCACCAGTCTCTCCTCGATCCATCCCCCAACCCAGCTGCTGGCAGACACTGGTCTTCCTGTCTCTGGATTTACCAATTCTAGATATTTCACATAAATGGCCCATACAATATGTGAGCTTTGGAGGCTGCCAGCATATTTAAAAATAAAAATGTCTCCATGTGGTTAAATACATTGTTCCTTTAAAAAAAATTCAAGCCAGCTCGGTGCCCGTAGCACAGTGGTTACGGTACCAACTATGTACACTGAAGGTGGCGGGTTCAAACCCAGCCCGGGCCAGCTAGACAACAATGATAACCACAATAACAGTGAACAAATAGCCAGACATCCTGGCAGGTGCCTGTAGTCCCAGCTACTTGGGAGGCTAAGGCAAGAGAATCGCATAAGCCCAAGAGTTTGAGGTTGCTGTGAGTTGTAATGCCACAGCACTCTACTGAGGGCAATATAGTAAGACTTTCTCTCAAAAAAAAAAAATATAGGGTGGCGCCTGTGGCTCAAAGGGTTAGGGCGCTGGCCCCATATGCCAGAGATGGTGGGTTCAAACCCAGCGCTGGCCAAAAACTGCAAAAAAAAAAAAATATATATATATATATATATATATATATATTTCAAGCCAAACCTCAGATGCACTACATGGGTAGATTGTAACCCTGATTCCTGCATACTGTCTACATCAGCCTGGGCTTACTTTATTTATAACACAACAAAAATCTGTGGATTCACTGCCTGGTAAGCATGAGCACTTGCTTCCCTTTGCCTCTGTGCTACCCATGTGGCTACTATTCGCCCCTTGTGTTGCCGTCCTGTGCCTCCATCATGTTGGTGTTTCCACCATAGGGACATTCCACACACATCCATCACTGAAGCATCCCAGTGATGTGTCCAGTTCTAATTGTTTTTACCTTTGTAAGAGGATGTCAGGTCCTATGTCATCTTCTGGGATTTGCTTCTTCCCACTCAGCATTGTGTCACTGAGAAGCATCCTTGTGGTTTCAGGGAACTGTCATCCATTCATTTTTTACTACTGTATAATATCCCATTTCTGAAAAATAATATAACTGAAGCTTTAGGTTTTTTCTTGTTTTTCACTGTTATAAATAGTGCTTCTGAGCCAAGCACAGTGGCTCATACCTATAATCCTAGCATTCTGGGAGGCTGAGGTCAGTGGATTGCAGCTCATGAGTTTGAGACAAGCCTCAGCAAGAGCAAGACTTCATCTCTAAGAATTAGCTAGGTGTTGTGGCGAGTGCCTGTAGTCCCAGCTACTTGAGAGGCTGAGGCAAGAGGATGGCTTAAGCCCAAGGGTTTGAGGTTGCGTGAGCTATGATGACGCCATGGCACTCTCGTGAGGGCGACAAAGTAAGACTATCTCGGGCAGTGCCTCTAGCTCAGGGAATAGGGCACCGCCCCCATGTACGGAGGGTGGCAGGTTCAAACCTGACCCTGGACAAACTGCAACAAAAAAATAGCCGGGCATTGTGCCAGGCATCTGTAGTCCCAGCTATTTGGAGGCTGAGGCAAGAGAATCTCCTAAGCCCAGGAGTTGGAGCTTAGCATAGCTATGAACTATGACGCCACGGTGCTCTTCCAAGGGCGACAAAATGAGACTCTGTTTAAAAAAAAAAAGACTATCTCAGAAAATAAAATAAAATATTTAAAAACGAACTGGGGCCAGGAACAGTGGGAGGCCAAGGTGGGTGAATTGCACTGTTCCAGTACTTGGGAGGCCAACATGGGTGAATTACCCTGAGCTCACAGGTTCAAGACCAGCCTGAGCCAGAAAGAGAGACTCTGTCTCTAAAAAATAGCCAGGCGTGGTGGCAGGCGCCTGTAGTCCCACCTACTTGGGAGGCTGAGGCAAGAGGATCACTTGAACCCAAGAGTATGAGGTTGCTTTGAGTTAAAACACCACAGCACTCTACCAAGGATGACCAAGTGAGACTCTATTTCAAAAAAAAAGGAAAAACGAAGTGGGCATTGTGGGGGTGCCACAGCTACACAGGAGGCTGAGGCAAGAGGCTCTCTTGAGCTCAAGAGTCTGAGGTTGCTGTGAGCAACGACAGCACACTACCCAGGCAGCACCTGTAGTTCAATAGGTAGGGTGCCGCTACATACACCCAGGCTGGCCAGTTCGAACCCGGCCCAGGCCAGCTAAACAACAATGACAACTTCAATAAAAAAACAGGCAGGTATTGTGGCAGGTGCCTGTAGTCCCAGCTAGTTGGGAAGCTGAGGCAAGAGCATTGCTTAAGCCCAAGAGTTACCGATTGCTATGAGCTGTGACACCACAGCACTCTACCAAGGGCAACATAGTAAGACTCTTATCTCAAAAAAGAAAAAAAAGGCTGGTCTGAAGGCAGTGAGTTATTTCACTTGATTGTTCACAGTGACAGATTGAACTCCTTGTTCTACTCTTTCCCCCCTTCTCACCACTGCACTTGACTAGTCTTCAAAAAAAAAAAAGGAAAAAAGAAAAGAAAAAGTGAGGCTCTGTCTCAGAATGAATAAATAAAGGGCACTGCCTGTGGCTCAGTGAGTAGGGCACTGAACCCGGCCTCAACCAAACTTCAACAGCAAAAAAAATAGGCGTTGTGGCGGGCACCTGTAGTCCCAGCTACTCTGGAGGCTGAGGCAAGAGAATCACCTAAACCCAAGAGCTGGAGGTTGCTGTGAGCTGTGACGCTACAGCACTCTATCGAGGGCGACAAAGTGAGAGACTCTGTCTCTAAAAAAAAAGAATAAAATGAACGATATGGCCACTGCTATTTTGTACCTCTTGTAACCAGAATCTAGAGCTAACCAGGACAGTGACATACCCCTGTGGTGCAAAGGGTGGTAGGAAGTCTCTGTGCCCACACTCACTCACAGGTAACCATCATTACCAATTTTTGTGTTTCTTTAAAAAATATATTCTATACATTTCTCCATATATACAAACATGCAATCTTCTTTCTCTTCCCGTAAAGGCATCATATTATACTATATACTCTTGTACACCTTAGGTTTTTTATTTAACACCGTACCTTGAAGCTCTTTTCAGATCAGTATATAAAAAGCTGCTTCCCATTAAATAGCTGTGAAATACTCCATAGAATAAGCATACTTCAATTTAATCAGTTTCCCAAAAATGGGCTTTTATTAAGCTGTTACCAATATTTTGTTCTGACAAAAAAACTCTATCAAAATATTAAGCATTTGCTCAGTGCCTGTAGCTCAAGCAGCTATGGCACCAGCCACATACACCAGAGACAGTGGGTTCGAATCCAGCCCGGGCCTGCCAAACAACAATGACAACTATAACCAAAAAAAAAAAAAAAAATTAAGCATAGGGCTTGGTGCTCATAGCTCAGTAGTTAGGGTGCCAATCACATATACTGGAGCTGGCAGGTTCAAACCAAGCCTGCTAAACAACAATTACAACAACAACAAAATAGCCAGGTGTGGCAGGTGCCTATAATTCCACCACTTGGGAGGCTGAGGCAAGAGCATTGCTTAAGCCCAAGAGTTAGAGGTTGCTGTGAGCTGTGACACTAAGGCACTCTACCAAGGTCAACATAGTGAGACTCCGTCTAAAAAAAAAAAAAAAAAAATTAGCTCGACGCCTGTGGCTCAAGCGGCTAAGGCACCAGCCACATACATCTGAGCTGGCGGGTTCAAATCCAGTGTGGGGCCCGCCAAACAACAGCTGCAACCAAAAACTATCCGGGCGTTGTGGCAGGTGCCTGTAAGTCCCAGCTACTTGGGAGGTGGAGACAGGAGAATCACTTGAGTCCAGGAGTTTGGAGGTTGCTGTGAGCTATGATGCCACATCACTCTACCCAGGGTGATAGCTTGAGGCTCTGTCTAAAAAAAAAACGTAAGCATAGGGCCAGGTGCAGTGGCTCACACTTGGGAGGCCAACATGGGTGGATTGCCTGAGCTCACTAGTTCATGACCAGTCTGAGCCAGAGTGAGACCTCATCTCTAAAAATAGCCCAGTGTTGTGGTAGGTGCCTAGAGTCCCACCTACTTGGGAGGATGAGGCAAGAGAATTGCTTAAGGCCAGAAGTTTGAGGTTGCTATAAGCTATGATGCCACAGCACTCCACCAAGGGTGACAAAGTGACACTCTGCCTCAAAACAAAATTTTAAGCATAAAAAGAAATTAAACATCGGGCAGCGTCTGTGGCTCAATGGGTAGGGTGCCGGCCCTGTACACCAAGGGTGGTGGGTTCAAACCCAGCCCTGACCAAATTGCAACAAAAAAATAGCCAGGCATTGTGGCAGGTGCCTGTAGTCCCAGCTACTGGGGAGGCTGAGGCAAGAGAATTGCCTAAGCCCAGGAGTTGGAAGTTGCTGTGAACTGTGATGCCACAGCACTCTACCGAGAGTGATAAAGTGAGACTGTCTCTACAAAAAAAAGAGAGCGAAAGAGAGAAAAGAAATTAAACATAGAGATACATATGATCCATAACCCCACTTCTGGGTATATTCCCAAAAGAACTGAAAATAAAGTCTCACACAGGTGCTTATCCACCTGGATTTTCCTGGACCCACTGTTATTCACAGTAGCCAAAATGTGGAAACAACCCAGTGTCCACTGACGGGTGAAGGATAAAGAAAACATGGACATCCATACAGTAGAAAACACACAGCCTCAAACAGGAAGGAAACTCTGTTACCTGCTACAATGTGTTAGAACTTTGGTGATACTGTGCTGAGTAGAATAAGCCAGTGGCAAAGAGACAAACACCGTGGGAGTCCACTTGTATCAGTTACTCAGAGCCATCAAATTCCCTCCAGAAAGTAGACTGGAAATTGCCAGGGCCCAAGGGGAGGAAAGTGGGGAGTTAGTGTTTTGTGGGGATGGAGTTTCAGTTTGGGAAGATGGAAATGTTCTGCAGATGTACAGTGGTGATAGTTGCACAACAATGTGAAGGTACTTAATTCCCCTGAGCTGGGCACTTTATAATGGTTAAAATAAGCAGGGCATGGTGGTGGCACCTGCAGTCCAGCTACTGGGGGGGTGTGTGTGTGTGTGTGGAGAGGGCGCTGAGGCAGAAGGATCACTTGAGTCCAGGAAGTCAAGGCTGCAGAGAGCTGTGATGGCTACAATGCACTCTAACCTGGGTGGCAGGATAAGATCCTGTTTCAAAAAAAAAAAAAAAAAAAAAAAAATTGATTAACATAGTCAATTTTGTTTTGTTCATTCTGCCACAATAAAAAAAAAATGCTGATGGGGCCGTGCCTGTGGCTCAGTGAGTAGGGGGCTGACCCCATATGCCAAGGGTGGTGGGTTCAAACCCATCCCCGGCCAAACTGCAACAACAACAAAAAAATGCTGCTACAAAATGCTGCATGTGATCTTGAACAAATATGTCTATATTCATAGGGTACACTTGGGAGTGGGTAGAAGGGCATGTGGGCTGGTGATTTGGGTAGAGTGGCCAAAGTGCTCTGTGTAGAGATTGTGCCAAATTGCTATCTCATCTGCAGATATTACAGTAGACTTGAGCTATGCTTTATGATTATTCCCTTCTTTTTCTTTATTTTATTTTGTAAGATAGCAAAGGCTCTATGGCTGCCAGGGGAGGGAGTGGAGGAGTGAAGACAGAACCGACTGTGTGAGAGTGTCTAGGTGGTCCAAGCTAATCTAGTGGTGACAATGGCTTGAGTAGGGCTGGGAGTCAGGATGGAGATAGGAGGATGGAACTGGGGGAGGCAGTGGGAAGTGGATGGGTGGTTGGGCTGGATGTTGGGGGAGGGAAGAAGTGTCTTCAGGAAGCACAGGGGCCTGCAGGCCTTGGTAGTAGTGCACTTACCCAGACGGGGGCAGTCCAGGTCTGCCCGCTCCACAGAGCTTGGACATCTCAGCTGTTGCAGAATTAGAGAAGTGTGGGGAGGAGGCCCAGCCTCAGCACCTCCCCAGGGGCTTGAGGAACTCAGCCCTGCAAGACTTATGTCTCCCTGTCAGGATGTCCTGTGTAGCTGGTGACTGCCTGTGTCAGCCTGAGTCACCGGCAAGCTGCAGAGGCCTTGGGATGGCTAAGGACCTCTGCAGGAACCTGTCTGGCTGGCTGCAGGCTCCCAGCCAGCTTGACCTCATTCAGGAGCTGCTAAAGTCCAAGAATGGAGCCCTCCAGGGCTGGGAAGATGCTGGATAAGGCTTGGGGCCCCTGGACCCCACAGGGCAATAGTCCTCAGTGAAGATGACTCTATCAATAGCTTCCTGAGAACCCTTTTCTCTTGTAGTTATTGTTAACCCCTATCCTCCCATCTTTTTTTTTTTTTTTTTTTTTGAGACAGAGTCTCACTATGTTGCTCTTGGTAGACTGCCATGGTGTCACAACTCACAGCAACCTCAAACTCCTGGGTGTAAGCGATTCTCTTGCCTCAGACCCCCAAGTACCTGGGAATACAGGTGCCCTGCCACAAAGCCCAGCTATTTTTTGGTTGTAGTTGTCATTGTTGTTTGGCAGGCCCAAGCTGGGTTCAAACCTGCCACCTCCAGTGTATGTGGCCGGCACCCTAGTGGCTGAGCTACCAGCGCTGAGCCTTTTTTCTTTTCTTTCTTTTTTTTTTTTTGGAGACAGAGTCTCACTATGTCACCCTTAGTAGATTGCCGTTGCATCACTTCTCACAACAACCTCAAACTCTTGGGCTTAAGCAATTCTCTTACCTCAGCTTCCCAAGTAGCTGGGACTACAGGCGCCCGGCTATTTTGTTGTTGTGATTGTCATTGTTGTTTAGCAGGCCCTGGCCAGGTTCAAACCCCCAGCTCCTGTGTATGTGGCTGGTGCCACAACCACTGAGCTACAAGCACCAAGACACATCCTCCTATCTTTGTCCTTCCTTTTCTCCTCCCTCTTTTTCTTCTCTCCTCCTTTTTTTTTATTTTATTTTATTTTTTTATTTTGTTTTTTTCTTTGTTTCGCTTTTTCATTTTTCTTATTTTATTATTATTATTATTTTTCTCTTCTCCTTTTTTTTATTTTTATTTTTTACAGTTTTTGGCCGGGGCCTGGTATGAACCTGCCACCTCCAATATATGGGGCCAGCACCCAACTCCTTGAGCCCCAGGCACCGCCCTCTCTCCTTTTTTAATTGAGAGTCACATGACATAAAATTAATTCTTACAAAGGGAATAGTTCACTTAACTGCCCAGTGCTGTGCAGCCATCTCCTCTACCTAGTCCTGAAACATCTCTTCACCCCAAAGGGACATCCCTTTACAGTGATACGTTAATAGTCAGCTCCTGACAACCACCATCTATGTCTATGGATTTGCTTATTCTGGGCATTTTGTACAAATGGTACCTTATGGTGCATGTCCTTTGTCTGGCTTCTTTCACTAAGAGTAATGTTTCTTTCTTTCTTTTTTTTTTTTTTTGTAGAGACAGAGTCTCACTTTACCACCCTCGGTAGAGTGCTGTGGCGTCACACGGCTCACAGCAACCTCCAGCTCTTGGGCTTCCGTGATTCTCTTGCCTCAGCCTCCCGACTAGCTGGGACTACAGGTGCCCTGCTATTTTTTTGTTGCAGTTTGGCCGGGGCTGGGTTTGAACCCACCACCCTCAGCATATGGGGCTGGCGCCCTACTCACTGAGCCACAGGCGCCGTCCCGAGAATAATGTTTCAAGGTTCATCCATGTTGTAGCCCGTGTCAGTACTTCTCTCCTTATTTCTTTATTTATTTTTTGAGACAGAGCCTCAAGCTGTTGCCCTGGGTAGAATGGTGTGGCATCACAGCTCACAGCAACCTCCAATTCCTGGGCTCAAGTGATTCTCCTGCCTCTGCCTCCCAAGTAGCTGGGACTACAGGTGCCCACCACATGGCCCGGCTATTTTTTGGTTGTAGCCGTCATTGTTGTTTGGTGGGCCCGGGCTGGATTCAAACCTGCCAGCTTAGGTGTATGTGGCTGACGCCTTAGCCGCTTGAGCCACGGGCGCTGGGCCTATTTATTTATTTTAAATTCTCAAAACAGGCCAGGCGTGGTGGCTCACTCTGGAAGGCTGAGGCAGGTGGATTGCTTGAGCTCACGAGTTCGAGACCAGCCCAGGCAAGAAGGAGACCCCATCTATACTAAAAATAGTATAGGCTGGGGTCTCTAGGCTGGGCAAATGACTAGGGAATGTTCCTCTAAATTATTCTAAAAATAGAATAATTGAGGCAAGAGGATCACTTGAGCACAATAATCTGAGATTGCTATGAGCTATGATGCCACGGCACTTTACCAAGGCATCAACTAAGTGAAACTATGTCTGGAAAAAAAAAAAAAAAAGACATAGGGTCTAGTTATGTTATCCAGGCTTATCTCCAACTCCTGGACTCAAGGGATCCTCCCACCTCAGCCTCCCACAGGGCTGGGATTCACCCAGCCCTAGCCAGGATCTGATTTCTGACACTATGGACTTGGGCTTTGGGGTTGCTGGGCAGTGTTCTGATATGTAGGAGCTGCCTCCTTCCACAGAGGTCAGAAAGTCGATGTTTCTCCATTTGCCTACTGATGGGCCTTTAGGTTCTAGCATTGGACTAGTACAAATAAAGTTAAGAACATCTCCCAAACGAGATTTTGGATATACACCTAGCTGTAGGATTACTAAATCCTAAAGTCAATTTATATTTAACTGTGTAATAACTACTAAAACCTCGTCTGACACAGGGTTGACCTCTGGGTTTTGGGAGGACAAGTGGGACCTAGAGGTCACCCAGAACCAAAGCTGGCCCAGATCTCCCGGAGACCCCTCAACCGCTTCCTCAACTCTCCTCACCAGGTTCCAGAGCCAAAGGTGGGGCTTGCCTTGCCCCAGGCACAGTAATGCTCAGGGATGCTCTGCCTAAAGTCCCTAGAGGAGCAGCCTAGTGGTTCACACCTATAATCTCAGGGGATGCCCAGGTGGGAGGATTCTTGAGGCTAGAATTTTGAGACTAAGGCACTGTAAGAGCAAGACCTGATTTCTACAAAACATAGAAAAATTAGCTGGGTGTGTGGTGGGGTGCCCATAGCCCCAGCTGCTCCGGAGGCTAAGGCAGGAGGATCTGAGCCCAGGACCTTGAGGCTGCCGCGAGGTAGGTTGATACAAGGGCACTCTAGTTGGGGTGATAGAGCAAGATCCTATTTCAAATAAAATAAATAAATAAATAAATAAGTAAATGCCCCTAAAGGAGGAAAAAGTTTTTTCTAGAAAAAGATCAGAACTCTGACTGCGGCAGCCCTCCTGGGTATGCTTGGGGTTGGAAGCTGCTTGGGCAGGAAGGCAGGTGACTAGGGAATGTTCCTCTGAAGGGTCTTGTAGTGTCACTCCCATTTCCCAGGTGTTGAACAGTGACCCCTCTTAGAGTTTTGGGGGGCACAGCATGGGGACAACAAAGGAAAGTCTTATATCCCCTATGGGGAAAGCCTAGGCGCTCCCCCCTGGAAAAGTAAGCATGTACCCCCAAGAGCTTGGCAGCCTCCCAGGAGTCACTGTGCAAAGTACAGGTGAATTGAATTCTGATTGTGGTTCCTCCTTCTCAATTTCCCCCTGAGGGCTCTGTTACACCCATCTCAACATTCCTTTCCATCAACCATGCAGCCCCTTGGGGCCAGGCCTATGAATGACCCCCCACATATTGATTTGCAATTTTGTTGCCTGTGCAAAGCTGTGGGAGAGTCTGGGTGTTAATCAGCCGCCCCTACCCCTGCTTGGCCCTTTGCAATAAAGCCTTTCCTCTGCTGTAGCTCTCAGTGGTTTGTTTGGCAAATGGATTCCAGTTTGGTTCTGTTGACAGCCTTAGGCACTTTTCTTTTCTTTTCTTTTCTTTTTTTTCTTTTTTTTTGAGACAGAGTCTCACTATGTCGCCCTCAGTAGAGTGCTTTTGCTGTCATAGCTCACAGCAACCTCAAACTCATGGGCTTACATGGTTCTCTTGCCTCAGCCTCCCAAGTAGCTGGGACTACAGGCGCCTGCCACAATGCCCAGCAATTTTTGTTGTTGTTGTCATTGTTATTTAGCAGGCCCAGACTGGGTTCGAATCCGTTAGCCCTGTGTGTGTAGCCAGCACCTTAACCACTGAGCTACGTGCATGGAGCTGGCCTTAGGCACTTTCAACCACTGAGCACTCTGCTGACCTGCCCAGGGACTGAATCCAGCCCATCACTGGGAGTGGGGATCTGGGCCTCATGAATCCCAGGTGCTGGGCTTGTATCTATTACTGCTGCTTGGGAAAATAACCTAAAACTGTGTGATGAAAATGTGTTGAATGGTCTATAAAACCAGTGTATGGTGCCCCATGATCACATTAATGTACACAGCTAGTATTTAATAATAAAAATATATTTAGAAAAAAAGGAAAATTACCCAAAACTTGTAAACAAGGACATAGCATGTATGTGCATTTCACTGTCTCATGGGAGCATAACTTAATAGGCCACCCAAGGCTTATGCACAATAGCTAAAAGTGGAAATATGGCAAGTGTCCACCTGTGTGTAGTTGATAAACACAATGTGGTTCATCCATATAATGGAATATTATTCAGCCTTGCAAAGGAAGGAAATTCTGACGCATGTTACAACATAGAGGTCTCTGGGATGGCCACAGGGGGACTGGGAAGGTAGATGGGGAGTTAGTGTTTAAGGCAGGCTCCTCAAACTTTTTAAACAGGGGGCCAATTCACTGTTCCTCAGACCGTTGGAGGGCTGGACTATAGTTTAAAAAAAAAAACTATGAACAAATTTCTATGCACACTGCACATATCTTATTTTGAAGTAAAAAAACAAAACAGGAACAAATACATTCACACCACCTCATGTGGCCCACGGGCTGCAGTTTGAGGACCTCTGGTAAGGGGATAGAGTTTCAATTTGGGAAAATGAAAAAGTTCTGGAGATGAATGGTTGTGATAGTCGCACAATGTGAATATGCTTAATGTCATTGAATGTACATTTAAAAGTGTAGATGGAAGCCTGGTATGGTAACATGCCTGTAGTCCCAGCTACTTGGAAGGTTGAGGTTGGAAGATCACTTCAACCTAGAAGTTTAAGGTTGTAGCGAGCTAGGCTGACACGAGCTAGCACTCTCGCTTAGGCAACAAAGCAAGACCCAGTCTCAAAAAACAAAACAAACAAACAAAAATAATAAGAAAGAAAAAAAGAAAATGGTAAATTTTAACTTGTAAGTATTCTTACTATAATTTTTAAACCCCCACAGGCATAAGCCCTTGGGGCCCCTTGGGCCATAGTTTTTCCTGATCTAGAAGTTCTGAAATGATATTTGATTTTGTCCATCTTTTTTTTCCTCCTTAAAACTGTTAGAACTTTGGGGCAGTGCCTGTGGCTTAAAGGAGTAGGGTGCCAGCCCCATATGCCGGAGGTGACAGGTTCAAACCCAGCCCTGGCCAAAAACTGAAAAACAAACAAACAAACAAAAAAAACTGTTAGAACTTTAATCTGTAAATTTTTTTTTTTTTTAGATAGAGTCTTACTATGTTGTCCTTTGGTAGAGTGCTGTGGTGTTGCAGCTAACAGCAACCCCAAACTCTTTTTTTTTTTTTTTTTTTTTATCATTTAATAAATCATTTATTTGAAAATCAACATACATATGCTAAACCTAAAATTTAAACATAAAGCACAAGGCATGTAGAATGACACTTCATTTGCAAATTTAAAATGTATAAATAGTTCATTAATTGCTCTAAATGTA